>RHLR01000110.1:0-38954 GCA_009806335.1 Davidsoniella australis
GGGTCGAGCCCTAACCCTCCGTTACCCGTTGTAACCATGCGAAGACAAAACCTTCGCATCGAAAGTTGATAGGGAAGAAATTTGAATGAACCATCGCCGGCGCAAGGCCATGCGATTCGAGAAGTTAGAGTTTGTTTTATTCTTAATTATACGTAAAATTGTTCTTATTTATTATTGATAAATGACAAGTAAAAAAAAAAAGTAACAGATAGATAGATACGGCAAATAATCTGGGCCTTGAACGCGGCCACGTCGGTTGTTGCCTGATAGTATATAATAATTGTGAAAAAGTTGAAAGATGCAAGAAACTATTTTAGACAAGAAGAATGAAGCCCGGTAGGGAAAGATACAAAAATGATATATGGAAAAGTCTTTCGTTACTGGTGAAGAAAGCAAACACCCAGCATCATTGATATGTTTTAAGTGTAAATGACAAGTACATAGAAAAAAAGAAAAGAAAAAAAAAGACGCCAGAAACTCCAGCACTACCGTTTTCATTTTTTGTGCCATGAAAATGGCCAACACTTAGAAGTTGTAAAAGGAAAAGAAAATAATGATAAGAAGAAATCGGCGAAGGCGTGACAGAGAAACAAGAGCGTATGTATGCATACAAAAGGTATTAACTAGGTGATGAAAAGAAGAAGAAAAAAAATGAAATGAGGGTATATGTAAACAGAGTAGTATGATAATGAAAGAACATCAGAGATGGTTGGTCACCTCACATTAGAGGAAAAGAGATTGGGTCCATGGCCACTGGCGATGGCCCTCTTCCCGAATGTTGTTGGGTTTGAGGTTGTTGTTGATGCATATGGAACTCTGACATGGCATGCGTCAGAGTGGGCGATGCTTGTGGGATGCCAAACGATGCGCCAGTACTAGCCAATGAAACCGAGCCCGTCCGTCGCGTGAGGAATGGGAACTGGTTTGCAGCTACATTGACTGATGGGTCTTGCTTGAAGTTTTGCTGTGGTGGAGGCTGCTGGGAGGGTCCCAAGGAAGTCTGGATGGGTGACGGTTGCTGAAGTTGTCTGTGTTGAGATGGTGGCTGTTGTTGTGACTGTTGTTGCTGAGGACCAGAGGCTTGAGGCTGCCCAGGCGGGCCTCCCATCATAAGTCCCGTCATTCGCATCTGTGGTGGTTGCTGGGGACGATTTTGTTGTTGTTGCATGGCGACAAGATCGGGTAGTCCGAAGTCCTGTAGGCTAGCCTGGGACATATCCATACCGCTGCTGCTGATAGAGGTTGGCGAAGCAGTAGAAAATGGAGAGGTCATGGGCTGAGGAACAGACACGTTGGTGTTGGTATTCATTTGGAGAGATGGCTGGGATGATTGAGAAGACACCTGTGATGATTCACCTAGTGTGAATTTCTGATCAAACATTAGCGCTGAAGGCTGCGCCAGACCAGCTGTTCCAAATCCGTCGAAGAGATCAAGCGAGGCCATGATATCTGGCATCTCATTGAGCATAGGATCGCACAGGAATGCTAAAACGTCAACCAGCTGGAACAGAACCAAAGGAATGAAGCGAGTGTTGCCCATGCGTAGGGCAGCAAGAGCCTCAAGCAAGGTCTGTAGAAGCTTCTGGGGGTTTGACATAGTAGGGTTTCGAGGAATGGGGCGGACAGAAAGCGCAGGCAGAGCAGCCATTGCCATGTTGATCATGGTATCAAGCACAGCGTTGCCCATTATTTCCATTCCCTGGTCGGGGAAAAGGCTGGGGAGATCTGTCAGGATCTGTGCCATCACGCCACTGAACGCCGCCTGTTGGCCACCTGCACTATGGATGGTGGTGTGTTGGAATTCCCACGACAGATTAGCAAGCCATGTCTGAATGGTCTGGAGATCGGCAAAGTTGGATGTATCTGATGGACCGAGAGATTGCACAAGCTCGGTAAGGTGCCGCCGCAAGGCATTGATTTGGCGCATGTCGGTAGAATTGAGAAGTTTCTTCCATACGCTGATTATGGTCTCTTCTAATGGTCTGCTTAGAGAGACCAAGTGAGCGAAGAGTGTGAGATCAGAGCCGGTTTCATCAGTGATCTCGGGCGAGCTGATGGAAGGTTGAAGTGATATCGGATATTGCTCCTGCAAAGCGAGTAATCTGTAAAATTATAAGTTAGGATATATTGCTTCTATGTCATCATTACAGATGTCCAAACTGGGAAATAAGAACGTTATATCTCTTACCTTTCGGTAGCCAAGACCTGCCAATACAGGCAGCGCCGACGGTATGACTCTGACTGATTCCACTGCACGTAGGTTTCTTCACGGCCCATATCGGCAACTTGGAACATGGTGGCAGTTTCCCGCAGGTAGAACCAGGCGCGTTTTCGCAGGTCAAGGATCTTGTGGCATGATGAAAGGAAATATGACGTGACCATGGTAGCTAGTGACGGTTCGCTGATGTAGTCGTAGCCACGGCGCACACGGATGGCCTCGTCCATCAATAGCTCAGAGGCCTGGAAATTGGCGGATGGTACATTCTCTAGCATGTACATATCGAGGCCGGGCAGCTGCATTCCGGGTTGGTAGAGCACAAAGGCACACAGAGCGGCAATCAGAGAATATGACTCGGCATCCTTGTCCATATCATTGAACATGCGCGCCACCTCGTTGTGGTCTAGAATTGGCATGGTGGCGTACATCTTGGTGAAGAAAAAGTGAATGCTCTGCTTGACTAGGTCGGCGTGGATGTAACCCGGCACTGGGTTGGCACCAGACGGTGGTGGGACGGTGGGTTGGCGTTTTGTGATTCGGCAGTGAAGGCGTGCGAGGAGAGTGGTTTGGCGTTGTGTCTCGCGTAGTTCCGAGATAACCTTGGCCCGCGAGCCTTTGGGACCCTTTTTCTGGGGGATGGCATTGTAAGTACAACCGAGCTGCGAGGCATTGCAGTTCCGGCACGGATTCAAGCCATCACACTTGACCTTGCGCCGATGGCAGGCATCGCAGGCGCGTTTCACGGCCTGTGTCATTTTCTGTTGTAGTTGCTCCACAATGGGCGGTTGTTAAGGTGTTGGAGTTTGATGGCCGGCGATTGTTGGCTGTATAAGACGGTGGTGTTGCGAGTTGTTTATAGAGTTGAGAATGTGTGCCGGAGAAAACAGCCGAGGGTCTTAGTCGATTCTGTGGTGGATTAGAGGATGTCTTGTTGGTATGAAGTGAGATGCGATGGATATGGTGAAGATAGATCAGATTAGACCAAGAAGAAGAGAATCGAGAAACACAAACAAGGTTAAGAAGAGAATGGAAGGGTGGAAGCTGAATAAGTAAAGAAAAAATAAGAAAAAATAAGAAAAACTAACTGGTGACCATGGGATGAGAAGGCAAGAACAAAAAGAGAAAAGATGGCGAAAAGGGACTAAAGAGAAATCCGGGGTTGAGGAGGGTGCGAGCAATGACAGGCTAGCAACTATTAGTATACATGTATATGTAGTACCTGTATCTGATAGCATAGCATGGTATACTAGAAGCAGGCGTTGTTTGTCAGCCAAAGGGTCCTAATTTCTGAATTTCTGGGGGCGGTAGCCACTGAACTTGTGTTCGTTGTTCGTTGTTCTAGCTTGGCTGGTTGTTTCTTCTGGATGGGGATTTGGATTTGGCCAAGGGGGGGGGTCCAATTACAGTTCTTGGATGCATCGGTTTGGGGCGTCGTATGTACGAGAGCTACCACCATTGCCCTAGTAAAATAAGTGCGGAGCAAAGTACTAGGGTGTGGACCACAAAAGTAAAAAGTTATTACTGCCAGGTGTTTCTCCAAAACTGAGAAGAGAGAAGAGAGAAAAAAGCTAAAGCACGGCAGCAAAGCATGCCACAAACACTGTAGAGGAAGAGACCGACAGGCAGAGTGATCTGGTGGCCGAGGCTACTGGGCGGTACGTGCTGGGACTGGGCAACAGGTTTTGGCCAGAGAGCGAGCACCAAGAAAACAAAAAGGGCACTGGATTGCCAACGGTCGTGTTCGATAGCGAAGACCAACAGAACGAGCCAGGGATGCGCGATGATGATGATGGATGTGAGGACAGACTTCGGAAATCACTAGTCCTGGTGGCCACAGATAGACAAAGTCACAGACGTTCGAGAACCCGACGCGGATGACGATGGAACCAAGAGACGAGTTGGAGTTCTGTTCCTCCTCCCTCCCAACCACAACCACGGCTGCCGCTGACACGGCCTTCAGTGCAACGCCAGATCAGCCAGGCCTGCCAGGCCCGCCAGTAGCCCAAGACTGGCGCTACGACAGTGGCCTGCTGCAGCGTACTATGCGGAAGCTTACCACCATAGGTTGCTAAATGCACTGTTATAGCGCTGCTTGAGCCTACAAAATACAGAGCCTTCTGTTCCTCGCTGCAGAACAAGAGCAAGTCCGTCTGTTTTTACCCCGTGTTTTCAACAAGAGGTCTTCTGCTGGCTATTAAGGTCGTGCTGGCTTGGTGGTGCCGAAGACTATTCGGGCCGTTCGATGACCTGGGGAAGCGGGGACAGGAATTGTGCACAATGACAATAAAAATCAGCATATACATATGGAAATAGATTTATGAAGCACAGAGAGACTAGGACGACATGATTGAAAGATGTCATCGCATCACGACAAAGCAAAAACTGAGAGCCTTTGTTGACCAATTTACTAGCAATGTTTCCGGAGGCAGCGACACGAAAATCAAGGCCGTGTCAGATACAGAAGGCACGTACAAAAGTCAGCAGTTACCGGTCTCAGTTTCTCCATCAATTAGCCACCGCCTGCATAAACAATACCATAGTCGCAATATGGCCATGTTTTCTACTCTAGGAAACAGGTCCGCGATAAGGTTACGTTGTATACAGATAGTCCACTCAGTATCATGATGTTATACCATCGCCAGTTAGTAACTATGACCAATCATAGCTGAAGCTATCACATAAGACCCTGTAGAGCGTCTTCATTTTCATTTATAATTACAAATTTGAGGGTCTGCTTCTCTGTTCTTTTCGACCGGTGCAGCATCGCCATGCCTAGACTAGGCATGTTTCTGTTAGTCAACTAGCGCCTTTAGAGGGCAGGGTTGTCTAGAAGAGAAGTCTTCAGTTCGTTGCCACCAGGACGAAAAGCGTACTGCTACTGCGCCTTTACATATGTATGAGGTTTAAATGTGGCTACTGGTGGAAGTATTGCCTAGTATACGAAAACCCTACTCTAATTGTGTATTGTAAGCACTTCATCCTCACCCTATTTCTATACACGCTCATCCCTTGTTCGTACGACTTTGTCGAAAAAGAAAAAAAAAAAAAAAAAGAAGGAAAAACACAAAGGGAACCCAATCAAATAATGTAGCTAATTCATTGTCTATTCAGTCGGCTCATGCTTTTCTTTTCTTTCCGTTCCCGATTTATTTTCTTTCGTCACTACTCAATCAAGCCACTTAAACAACTTACTCCAACGATCAAATCCGATTGAGCAGAGCAAAGGCCATGGCCAAGAGCGGGCCACCTTCTGTTTTCTTGGCCTTCACTTAGATTTTCTTGATTTTCCGACTTTGTCTTTAGGCCCTGGCCTAGTGGTAAACAGTGGTTCCGCCCTCTGTTATGCCCGCCTGAAGCAGCAAAAAAGGCAGCTCATCAGCGGTTGAGTTTTTAGTCACTCGCTGTTTAGCCACTAAAAGTTTAAAAATGCCAATATGCACTATGTACAAGAACAGGCTAGAAGGCCGGTCTGAAATTATATTTATAATACAAATTACAGCATACTGACAGACTTCAACGGTAAACATTTCATCACATTCACAGCAGCCTTCGTTGATTTCCTGTATCCATTATTATTTTCTTCATGACATGATATATACCAAGCCAAGGATAAATGCTCCGACGATCCAAGCAACAATTGACGTTGACAGCCAACAAACTAATGATGAAAAGTTTCTAGTAGTACGATAAATGAAATAAAATAACTGGGGCCAGCAAGTTTAATTTTGCACAAGGCTCCACTACAGCTCAGTTGCCCCGGTTTTTTTTCTTGGTCCCAGGATAATGCAGTAAGGTTTGCTATCCTCAGGCTTCATTGAGTCCTCACTACTCTCTCTTTCTCACTAGGAGCTTATTAGCACATTGCAATATACACATATATTGAGAAAACACAAGAAACTGAATAGAAGAAATAAAAAAACCTCGCTTGTGAAGAGACTAGAAGTGAACTGCAAAAGGTCCTCGTTAACCCTCGTTTTTTCAACCGAAACAAGATCGCCTTCTACTGCTCATCATATCAGATCCCATCGAAGAATTCATCGCCAAACTCTAGTTGTGATAACCATGTCTAGGAGGAAGAGATTCAACGTCTTGCCCGAAGAAGCCTAGAAACCCCGACAAATATTACTCAGGCAGTACTGTAGTTCTAGCGGTAAATACTGGCACAAGGAAGTCCGTCCTCAGACTAGGCCGAAGCTCTCTCCCTCTCCTAGTTGTATGTATTATACACATGACTTGTAAGTTAAAGCTCATAGTGAATTCACACCTCCATTACTCGTCGGGCAATGCCTTAGATCCCATTGTAAGTGCTTTCTTGTCTGTCAAGCCCGGGTGGTAAGGTTCGTAAATCTCGGAATCTGTCCGTCTATTGTTCTGAAAGTTCGACAAAATACGTAGCACCAGCAATGTTGTTTGTCTGGCATCCAAGCTGTTTATTGCAAACTACCTGCCACCCACTGTATATGTACATACTTGGCCCATTTTTCGTCTTCCTTTTTTACGGTTAATCCACGACTCATACATACATACAGATATATCTGTACATACATATTATCTAAATAGAACCACGGCCACTTATACAGTAGAGAATACTACAACGGCCGTTATTATTCTTTGCAGCCACAGCGTTGCACTACAGTGCTCGGATATCTTTACTGCCAGCTAGGCACGGCAAAAACAATTTGTTTGCTATTATTTCTTGCATGCCTAACGCAAAGGGTCATGATTCTGCTCAAAAGTAATAAATAGAAAAGAAAAACATGAGGAAAGAAACAAAAGGGCCCTGAATTAGTGGCCTGTGCTTCTTCGTTCGTTCTTGTATACATACATGACTGCTATTGATTGACTGTACTGTAACCATACGTAGTTGTTATGTGCCCTGTGCCATAGCTGTATACATATATCCTAGCTTTGTTTTTACCGTCTTCTTCTCTACAGGCGCTGGCCAACTCTAAACTGAGCCGGTATTATTAGAACTTTGTTGCTTCTCTCTGGCCAGAAACCGTAGGTCGTTCTACGATACACTTTCTTTATTGTTGAGAGTTCTCTCAAGTTTTCTCAATCACAGGGGGGCTATAGTAGTATGTATGGCGTTGATTGACGCTTGCCGTCAATATAAACCACATCTTTGAGCCTCTTTGTTTCCCATTTGTAGTAGCATTCATATATACATATGTACTATACACACAGCACGACTATAGTGTGCTCGTTCTGGTGAATGCGGAAGTTCTCCGTATTGATGCCACTCCAGAACTTACTTACAACTAGATATACAACTATGTAACTGCATAGTTGAAGTTTACTGCGACTGCCGTCCACTGCTACTACAACCATGCATTTTCATACTACTATCACATGGGGTCCGTTCGTTCATATCACAGCTAATGCCTGTTGATAGATATACTAGACACTTTCCCATTAGTTGCGAATATATTTCCTGTCCGCAAGCACCAAGCACTCAGGACATTAAAGAATATCCCTTATTTCACTGGTTATGGAATACAAACTACACATACGGATTTTATGTGCCTAGATTCTCACTGTCACGTGATATATTATATAACATATAAAAATGGAGCTCTAAATAGCAGTGAACAATGCAAGCTGATCCAAGCTTCAACTTAGCCTAGTGTTTCAATGCTACGCTACTTCATCCAACGCCATCGAATTTTATCACCATCGCCCACCATGGTGCATCTATCTAGGACATATGTGTGAATCTTGACTTCGCCTGTCCCACTAATGAGCATAAGCTTGGTCACCGAATTCCAATCCAACAAGGAACTATTCAATCAACTTGATACCACACATGGCTATTCTTTAACTGTCGATGGTAAGCTAGCAGCTTAATTTACCCATAACTATACAAATGCATGTAAGCTTCTACTAATTCCTACTTTCTTTTAGATGCCTTGCCCCGTCAATAATTTCTGCCATTGAGAAGGCAAGGGATGCTTGCAACAGGTATTAAAGATTTTCATTACCGTGCAGAGCCAAAAACCCTCTATATATCACTTTCCACCGATACACATGAAAACTTCATTGTATCATTGTCTCTGGTTGCTTTCAAAGCTTAACTGCTAGTCTCAGACTATCCTGATAGACAGGTGGGAAGAGGAAGTGACCCAAGCCCGGTCTGGTGCTACTACAACAAGAGCTTCAAGCCGTCTAGAGCCAACACTGCAACAAACAATCTCAATCACCAGAGGTGCAGATACGACGCCGGCATCATGCAATATAACTAGTGGCGCATTGTTGCTGAAGTTTAAGCTACTCTTCTTGAGAGATGCCGGTCCAAATGAAGCAGACATAGTTCTTGATATCCCAACTCTACAGAAGTTTGCATTTCATGTCCGGTCTGAAGCCAAAAACTAGGCATTTTGTGAATCCACCTTTCAATAACAAATAATTATCTGTTTTCTCCGAGTAAATAAACAAACAATGTGTGATCCTCAGATAAAATGCATAATTGTAAAGTCAACAAAAAATATAGCGGGGTTCAATCAGGAAATTGCTACCACTAAGTAGCAACTCCAGCAAGTTATAGCGCAGCAGCATAGTGAGATCAATAACATGGATATCAAAACACTACAATTGGCTTTATTTTTCTTCCTAACCTGACAGATAAAGTACTCTACCTGTTATATAAAGACGGAATCCCCGCAGTTGATAGAGCCAATCTATTCCGATTCTTGGATCAAAGGAACTTACAAGCCGCGCCAAGCCAAGCCACAGATGTCTCTACGTATTGTGTATACGTACTAGTACCATGTTTCAATATATGCCTGTATCTCAACTTGGGTTCCTGAAACATCGTTAGTTCTTAGTCTTTCTGGGCCTTTTTTCTTCTCGAATTGTGTTACAGGGTCTCTTTTTTTTTCTAGCCAGTTGATCGACATTGATCAGGAGATATCCGCACGTCAGATCATTGCAAATCTAAAAACTCGCTTTTGAAATTCAGCCACCAAACGTGAAGATTCAATCGTGGCACTTGACCCAATTGGTTTAATCTTCACCGCATGTGGGATTTTTTACATTTTGATATTCTTCTTCTAGTCTTCTTCTAAAACTGCTCACTATATGTTGTTCGTTCGGACACGGCGATAAACAAAAGGACAACAACAATTGCCAACTTTGAGCTAGTGTCATGTATCTGCTGTGTACAACATAAATACATTTCGTGTAAAGAACAATAGGATGATTAGATGAAGAGAAAAGAGAGAAATAGCCCGTCGTCATCATCTTGTGATCTACATTACAATTCTAGACTCTTTGTCCAACCCACGTTTTGTTGATACCCAAACTTCCCACCATTCGTTTGTTCCTTTTGTAATCTACAAAATGGCCATGTTGAACATATCCGACTTTATACACAGCGACAGCCGGTTTCCCTTGGATTTCGGAAGCCGTGAAATATGGCTCAGTTCTACCAGAAAGTCTGCATTTTTAGCTTATCATGACTTGATTTTCTTCTTCTCAGATTTTGTTATTCCCGTATATGTATGTCCCCACGTCGGTGACATAATCATAGGATATTTTCGGTGCGAGACAAACATTACTATATGAAAACAAGGTACGTTTTCTCGTGCTATGCAAAGTTAATTCTGTACAGGCCATGTCAAATCATATCAGACGTGCATGTTGACCATTGTTCGTCCTCACGCCATTGTGTCATATTTGAATGATGTCACCATACAATTAGATTATACACAACTGAAGATTATTTCGAGTACAATAACTAGAATGGAAAGTAAACGAATACTAGAAAAAGTCTTGTAAGTAGCTAAATCAATTTCAGTTATTATGTAATATATCAGGGTTTTGTTAACCCTTATGACCACGCCGTACTTGGGATCTTTTATATTGTTTTTTCCAGTAAAATAGCTGCATCTTTCAGCCAAATACCTTTAGTTACAAGTACGTATATATTTCTCCCTGACGCGTGATTTCTCAATAATCTTCATGATAATCCTTTTCTACGTATACCGTGATGATGGCTGTTATTTCGTGGTTGAGGATGGGGGTTCAAAGCCTGCTAATAATTACGTGTGAGCGTCTTGATTGGAAAAGAAGGGAGTATTTCACTTCAAGGTTATCTTATACATCATACTCTGATATCTGTACGTATGCTACACTGGATACATCAGAAAATTATTGTGAGAAATGTCATGTTGAACAGCTGAAACTAGATATATGCACGAATATGTCTATTTCCGGGTACGGTGTAGATATGATTGTTCCCTAATACCTACAGATATACTTGAATTTGAGCTTGAGAAAAAGTTGGGATAAAAGTGATGGTGTGAGACAGCTTCGCCTCAAACTACTATAACACTATATTGTAGAGATATCAGTACTACGAGTACATAGGTCTTGAATAGGAAATATATTTCTCCGTTGTATTCAGCATCACTTTTTGACCTCTTCAAAAGGACCAACCCCCATTTCCCTTTACGTTCTTTTATCTCCTTCGTGCACTTGACTACAGTACTACTGTGTCAATCACACAAGAAGCTTCCTATGCCGGAAGCTGTGATACATTTGCCACGTTGTTGTGGGACTTGTCATAAAGTTTTTGTGTAAACTTTAGGGTTTTACAGTCAACATGAATGTGGTACGTATGAGTATCGTATATCAGCATATCAATACGATATAGCTTGATATTGTAAATGAAGATAACACCTTTGTGTAGGCCTAGGCCACTATAGTGCATTTCGGAAATGAATACCACAAGCATTTGCTGCAGAGTATTGCCGTTATAGAGCCTGCTAGCATAAGCATCGTAACACTAGTAATATCACATATGTATATAGCACAGTAATACTCAAGCAATACATCGGTACACCACTAGTTTCAGCTCTGACGGAAATGTATCTGCTGAAATTAGCTAACATTCAACTATGTACTTATGTTCACATGTCAGGTTCAATCAAGTATTGATTAGCCAAGTGTCAGATTTGGCAGTTATCATCCACTTCTCGTCCCTTATTTCCAAGTTTTCTCCTTCTCCAAATTTTCACAAGGCGAAAAAAGAAAGCAAAAAAACAAAGATAATGTGACTATAGTTATCATGTTTTGCATGAAGGTACTAGAAGAAGAAAATATAGAGGATACAATGGAAAATATAGCTACCGATTAATGGGTTGACCTTCTATACAGTCTAGAATTTAGTATAAGTAAAGCTTTTCTTATTGGTATAACGTAGTGAGGTGAAATCAACAAAGGCAAAATAAGGACTAAATGGGTTGCTACCTGCCATCGTAGCACGTCAAACGGGCCGAATGGGATATGGACAGCAGCAACTTGAGTTTTCTATTCTTTTCTTTTTGATTAGTTCGTTCTTCTTGTTCTTATTCCATTCCCTCCGATTTAAGCTTTGTATTCAAGTCATGATGTCGTCGTCTACAAAAATCGAATTGTATAAGTTTGGCTTGCTTTTGTTCCTTTCCACTGCTTTGGTCCTTTGTTTGTATTCTCGTACATTCTTAGTGCTCGTACAGGGTTTTGTTAGTTCGTTGTCATGAAAGGAAATGGCGAAAAAAAAGCAGGCATTTTCTTCCCCAGACAAAACTTTGTTATATTCCCCGATCTTCCCCCGCCCAATAATTGTGATAAAATTCCTTTTCTCCGTATTTCGAGCCCTTCAAAAATAGGGCGCTGCCTGGAATCCCCGGATTCATGTATTATCTACCTGTGCGTTTTTTCTTTCTGTTCTTTTTTCTTTTTGGATATCAAAGAGAACTTCAGTATTAATACTGAGATCACTGTCTTAACCCTAATTCAATGACGATTATTTATCTAATAGAAACGCCAGGTGTTTGGCCACGATGTGAACCGTGTTTTGTCCCTGATTCTAGTCTGTATATCTCTTCCGGAGCTGTTGCCCGAGCATAGATGAAGCCGACGGCCTTGATTCGTGCTATTATATATCTTAGCTTACATCATACAATTAGATGAGATTCTTCATATTGACTCTGTAGCTATCCGCCCACCTGCCATCTTGTGTCCTCGGCATTTTTATCGACAGAATGTGTCCGTATCTAGTCTTTGAGAGATTTACCGCTATGCCATTGCTTTCTGCTTTGATAGTACCAAAACAACAATAGTGCTGCAGGTAGGGTCGCATAACGGTAACATGGATTTCGACTATTTGTGCCTGGGCATATGAAGCAAATTCCCAGTTTCTACTCATAATCGCTGCGCAGGTCTTCTTTCGGTATAGTTTCAACCTAACCTTGAAAATGAGTGGCTTATTTCGGTCCTTGATGCTTTAACTTTGACTGACACCCCGCATTCCAAGAAGGCTAGCTTGTGATCAGCGAACAAGTGCTATCAATATATCCTTCTGGAACTCGGTCAAATACATGGACCAAAACCACCGTGATATACCCTCCTCCTCATATAGCTTTCTTGAGTCTTCAGCGCGGAACATGACATATTAGCCTGAATATAAGGCCCTGTCTGCATCACGAAGTCATCTTACAGATACAGACTAGTACATGTATAATACCCTAGATTTCTTTAGAGCTAGCTGTGATATATATGTACATTGTATAGTGTTTTCTCCACCGGATGGTCTCTATGTAGCTACTACTTTCGTTGATTTCTTTATACTTAAACATAATCCATGCTTCATCGCCAAGGCTAGAGTGGCCTAAACTCTTCGTTAATATACGCGTGCCGTCTTTTACTTCTGTACCGAGCAAGCTTAAGCACGGAACGGAAATCTCCATATGCCCTGGGCATTTTTGATGCCAGTTTTTCTGTCCATCTTGGCTTCTCGCCTAAGCGTCTTCTTTCTTCTTTCTTTTCTTCATTTGAGTTGAATTCTACATTATAAGTAAATTTAGTCATATACTTACACAGTATATATACAGAGAATAGATAGATAGTTTTCTCCGCAGTTACCAATGAAGGATACATGCAGATGTGAGAGCCAATAAATATGTAAATGGCTAGAGAAAACTAGACCTAGGCTAGGCGACTGAACGGGCCTCAAGATGCAGGTGAATAATTTGGAGTAAGTAAGTTAGAGAAAAGAAGAGAATGCACATGTATAATGTTTACAACTATGTATGTATGCAACTTCTATACATAATTGACTAGCTTAATAGTTCTCAAGCTTATAGCTTTATGCAGACAGGGCCATTTCTATAATCCCATCTCCCATATGCATATTTGTAAACTCTGGAGCCAACACAACATGATAACGATTTTTCATCACATATTCAGTCCTCAAGAAGAGAGAATTCTTCCCAAGATACTTAGCTGTCTCACCGCAACCACATGCATCGTGTGAGCCCTATGCACCCCTGAAGTCTGGACATGATTGATAAGTATTGCTACTACTATACATGTGATATCTAGCCATGAATAACCATGTCTTTGGCAGTGACCGTGATCGGGAAGGAAAGGATAGCTAAGAGAAAAGAAGAGAAAGGACAGCCTAGACCGCAGTGTACCTATAACTACGACTTCCGTGTGCTTGTGATCTGCGGTCATCAATTCCGGAGGTATATAGTAAATCTAGGGACCTGTAGCAAATATCGGTAGTAATAAGTAGCCAAGCCATTGTAGGCTGAGAATAGACAAAAGACAGATGAACAGGGCAACGGGCGGTTAAAATGGGCTGGCCGCTAAATCATGCGCGGGTTTTCCTTCTTGTCTTCTCTTGGTTTTCTTTTTTTGGAGAAGGCCCTTGAAAACAGGAAAAAGGCTGGGGAAGCTTCGATGGGACCTTGGCCCGGGGGAGGCCAGTATTTCGTTAGTATTTTGCATGTGTTCTGCCCTTCTTCTAATTATAACTACTAATTGACGTTAGACAACAATAACAACAATAACCACTCAAGGAATAGGTAAAAGCCAAAAGATCCCAAGTATCAAGTACGACGCAAACATCCAGAGAGATACAACTTATACTGGATGATATTCCAGGGTGGTCGAACTATCTTAACTCACTTAGACACTATAAGTAAAATACCCAGTAGCAAACAATGCGGATGTATTGTATGTACTGCCCGAACGGGCCAGAACGGGCTGAGAACAGAAATACAAAGTAAGTTAGATTGAAGGCTTCTGTTCCTCATTTTCTTTAATAGTAATCGTAAAAAGAAGCTAGAAAGGAGAATATTCTCGCGGCAAGCACAGGCTAGGAGAGGCCCAAGCGCCGTTACCCCAGACCGCATTGGACAGTTTTCCTTTGTGAATTCTGGACTTGACTTGGCCATAAGCAGCACAACATCATGTTGGCTGATGTGTATGTGCAGAGAAGAAGAGAAGAGAAGAAGAGCACTGGATTGGGATTGGGGCCTAGGATAAAGTATAGATGGTAGGAAATACAGTGCAGCAAGCACTGACGCCGCCTCGTCCCGTCTGTGAGAATACGCACTTCTATCTATTGGTATACACCGGCATTCCATCTCTTACATGGAAGCTAGCTGGAGTGGGCAAAACTGAACTAAGGCCTTTGCCCGTCGGCGTCCGTCTTGCACAAACCATGAAGGAATCAAGACAAGAACAAGAACAATGGGCACACGGATACCGCCGTTGCTCTATATGTGTATTGCGTAACAGTGGGAAAGCAACTGTGCTGAGCCTCGGAAACATGTTTGAAGAAAGATCGCAGAGGGTCTACCTGTGACAAGAAAGAACAGACAGAGAGTAAACAGTGCTTGCTCCAGTAATGCCACCCTTCATCATATCTGCGTTTGACGCTGCGATAATAGCATAGTAAACATTGGCACGGTATCAGTACTGAGGTGAACGGTATGTTTACTATCTGGTTGTCTGTATCTCCCATTGATGATCAAAGTGATGATTTCTGATTTCTCCGCTTTCTAGTGTTCGTGTCTTCGGGTAGACCGCTGTATAATGCCAAGAGGCAAGTACCGCATAGTAGGCCTGGCCTTTACTGTACGCGGATCGCTAGAGACGGTACCCCAGAATGACAAACTACATATGCTAGTCGGCAAACGCGATGGTGTTCACAGAGTGGCCATTGGCATTAGATGGAACGGATGGGGATATCGAGAACAAGTCGTGATGAATGAACTTAATCCCTGGCCATCCATGACATCAAATATCCTTGACATTGAGATACTAGAATATTTAGTCTATGCGTCTCTGGTACGAGGAACCGATATCCCTAGTTTGTCCTCGGGCAGGATTTACTTGAAAAGGCGAGGAGCTATGGTTGATAGATGGCGGGTGAAAACAGTATTCGCGGTGCAACTATAGAATCGCAGGTGACACTCTATATTGTAGTATATGGAAGTTTGTATAGCCTCGTGAAAGATAGGATATTCTCTGATAGCGATCAAAATTCTTGGTTATGAAGATATTCGGTCTGAGAATGTATTGGACGAGAACAGGTCTCAATTTGCCTGTGGGGATTTTGTCGTGAAGTCGAGAGAGTCGCGAGGTTCATTTGAAGGGTAGATCTATCTGTTCGATGAATCAAGGTACTTAGTATACGGCCTAGCTTACTCAGATGGAATTCACTGAACGTTGATACATGAAGTTAGCTAGGATCAATAACATAGCAACGACAGTGATTGGGATTCGATGGAGATTATGACAAATGAGGAGGTAGTTGGCTATATATCATGAGAGAATATTCATGAAGGATAAGGGATTTGATAAAATAAACAAAAATACTAAGTTTTCTACGTCTGCTATAGAAACATGACCTAGCGATATATGTCTTCCCCAAGCCACAATAGACAAAACTATGCATAGTATAGCAAACATAAACATCATTTTATAGAGCATTACAACGACAACTTTTGTAAAGTTTTTTTTATTTCCATTCTCGAGAACGAATACAATGGCAGTGGCTTAACCGACAGATACACTCTAAGGCATGGCTTACAACTAGGGCCCTAATATACAAGATAGAGAATGATCTGACAAATGCGTCAATAGAATCGGAAGCACAAGAGATCCGGCTAAGGACAGGGAAACAAACAAGGAGGCCAAACTGCTAAGTCTTTTTGGTGGAGAGAGAGTTAGAAAATACGGTAAGCAAAAACAGCCAGAGCAAGGCTGATGGTGGATTGAGGCTGACAAAGACCTAAGCATTCTGAATGCCCACCTTTTTCTTAGCTAGAAGCGACTGCTTCGCAGCCTCGTACATCTTGTCCTTCTCGTCGAGTTCCTTCTTACGCATCTCTATCTGAATAGAGATCGAGACAGTAGGAATCAAGATAGGACGGGTCAAAGAACGCGGAAGAGTACGCCAAAGAGGAGTACACTTTTCTTCTTCAAGCATCGAGTGCGGGAGGTGATGACGGGCAATTTTCCAGGCATTGCGAGCACGAACGGCGACAACAATAGCGTCAATTACATGCTCAGCCAAAAGACCCATCTCCTGATAGTTGCCTTGAGCGAGAGAAGGGCCAGCCGGGTCAATGATGAACGAAGGAAGATCTTCGAAGCGCATGGGAACAATCCCGATTTTGTAGTCAAGATCCTCTTCATTGAGCTCACCCTGGAAGGTATTGGCAGCCTTGAGTAGGAAATGAGGCTGGAAGAACGGCGCCGGGATTTTGTTTTGGCGGGCCTTGTGAATTTCTACCATATCTTTAAGGTTAAGCAAAGGCGTCGAGGAGTCATTAGTCATGACAGGGCATAGATGGGAAAGACGGAAGAGCTGGTGCTCGGGGAGGCACATGGCCATCTCATAGGCAATATCGTTGAGCATTTGAGCTACTTTCTGGACCATCATGTAGTGAACTAGCTGGGGAGAAGGCCCAACTGCATCGCCTGTCTCATCAAACATTGGCAAACCAATATCCATGGTGAATGGGATGAATATGAAACTTTACATAGGTAGGAATAAGTGCAACTGTTAGTCTTTATAGTAGCAGAATATTGGACAAGGAGGATATGTGCTTACCTGGTCAAAGTAATAAGCGTCTCTTGATAAGGGATTACGGGTGAAAGGCTGGACGAAGAACTGATTCTGGCGCCAAAAGAGCAAACAAAGATGAGTGAAGATGCAGAATGCAGAAGAAACACTGGATGATCAAGATGTAGAAAGAAGAAAGGAAAAGAGAGAAAATAGATGAAAACATTCTTGGTCTGGTGTTATTTGTAGGCAATATTAGGAGTTACTGATTGATGAGGTTGAGTTTTCCCAATTTTGATAGTTTTTTTTTAATTCTTCACAATCCTCTTCTTTGTGCTTTACTGCCTTTTAATATCCATTATGGGAAATTAGTGGGGTGGGTGCCTAGCTATTGCTGCCTGAAAAAAAATGAAGCTCATGATATACCGATGCTGAGATACCTTGGAGTTTATATTAGCAACCATGTACAAAATTGGGTGTCCACCCCCTCAACAAAGGGAATGTTACTTGCTATTGGTATCATTGGATAGTACTCGTTGAAGAGAGTACGGTTATGTATCTTACATAAACATGTTATGTTATATAATGATAATACAGTCAAGTTCCCTGAAAAACCTCCTTTGAACTGACGTCGATGGTGGCTATTTTTCGATTAGGAAGTTACCCGACCCACTTATACACTGACAGCGTAAAACATAGGGTATGAGATGGTCCAAAAAATGATCCAAATGAATGAAAATTAGGAACTGAATAGAATCAAATCGAATAGTTAGGAATTATTCAGTACGAAATTTCGTTCAATTAGTATCTAGTCTTCCAAACCTTAGGTCGATGATAGCTTACCCAAGTTGTTAGTGTTTATATTTGAGCATTCAAAACCTGGTATCGTCTTGTGTCACACGAACTTTTCTATAAAGAAATTTATACTCCAGTGATATCTACCACAAAATAAGAAGGGGACAGTAGCCTGAGCAATATATATTATCACTAGAAGAATAGCAAAGGGTGATTATTCATTGGTTACCAGCTTCTGAAAGGCTAGCCTTCTAGCTATACTAGAAAGTTCATAGAATAGAGCTTAGTAGGCTGTCATTGAGATAACCACAAACTAACCAATAAGAATATAGCTATTCAATTAGAAATCTAAACGTATATAATTTTATTGATCTGTGTGAAGCAACGCGTTATTGTCGCGTTATGTGCCTTCCATTTTGGGAATTGGGAAAAAGTCAACATTAGGGTTGCTACAACGTGATACCATCATTAAATAAGAACTTCAAGATTAGTCGAATATCTTGTCCCATAGGGAAAAGTGATAGAGATAGCATAATATTTCGACTAAGCCTAATAGTTAACAGTAGGAACTATATCGAAAAGAAACGAAGTTGGGACTAAACAAAACTGTGAAGAGAACAAAAAAGCTGAAGGGGAGTTCTTTCGTAACCCTAACATTTCAGCAGCCATGATATAATATATTCGGATCTTTGTTGATTCATAATAACGTTTAGGTTAAAAATCTTCACCATGGCCATATCCGTAATGAAGATAACCGTCGGTTAACTACATATTTTAGCTAGTTATAGGATTGGCGATCGTGCATCTTTCAACCTAAGCAACCATTTTTACTTAGATAGCACTACATAAACTTCATGAAATAGATCGCTAATATGACCTATTTGGTATAAATTCTCATCAATAACCATCGATGCCCATTAAGATCTTCTTCGCAAAGTTCTTCACTGCTCTACGGACTTCCTAATATCGCGAGACATACGATTCTACTGGCCGGCTGTTTCTTATTTTGCTCATTGTGTGCTATTACTTGTCTCTGATCTACAGGCGATTTCGACATGTTTTCCTATCTCACAGGCGACCCCCCAAAATGTCGCCTGCACATGTTTGAAAGACGTATTGCCTAGAACCAGA
This sequence comes from Davidsoniella australis, assembly GCA_009806335.1. Lineage (NCBI taxonomy): Eukaryota > Fungi > Ascomycota > Sordariomycetes > Microascales > Ceratocystidaceae > Davidsoniella > Davidsoniella australis. The sequence continues at coordinate 18,990 of RHLR01000110.1, forward strand.
GATACCATCCGTTATACTAGACATAGGCCAGACAAAGGTTCTGTTATTGGCTATGAGAAGCGAGCGACAACTGCATGTTTCGGGCCAGTACATGGCTGACTGGAACTGGTCCGTGTAACTATGGCTAGTACCTTGAAACACACTTAGCAAGGCTTTTTACTGTGCATCCCGTACTAAGTGCCATTAAGGATAAGTTGGGAAATGAATATTTCGATATCCGTGCCGGCTGAAGAAGGACTAGATGGAACGATCCACAACATGACAGACACAACATAACACAACTAGGACGAGGAAGGATAAAAGATTGCCATAGCTCACGAAAGGCCCACGGCACACCGGATGAGCGAGCAAGAGGCGGAATCGGATATCGTTGCATCTTGTGGCTGATTCTAGACCATCAGATCTGGCTATCTGTCGGCTATCGGATTGTGGCCGAGGAATCAGGTAGAACGAAATGAGTTTGATGGCCGATCACTAACGCCTCCTCCCAACGGTTCACACAGATCTGTACGCTCTCTAGAATCTTCCCAACAGCGTCATCTCCGCCTCCGAAAATGGCACTGGCTTGCTTTGCCTTCCATATCCACGTTTCCGCCGCCGCCTCAGCTGATGTTTTAGCACAACATCCATTTCTTGCCATGTCAAGTGACTAATCTCCTATCTGGTTATTGATGGTCTTATCTGTCTGATATCAAATCGCGGGCTGCAGGTCTTGCATTGAATCCATGCTTGACTTGACAGAGACAGGCTCTTCCTCGCTCATATCTTGCATTGAGTTATATGCTGTATCGCCCAGCCATCTCAATAGTAGAACTGTTGGTGTTTCTATGTTTCATTGTGTTCATTCAACATTGCGAGTGTGAGTCTACGAGTCTACGAAACTTGTATAAAGACTGGCCTGTGGAGGAACCTTGAGATATCAAAGGCACACAATAATGTTCATGTCTCCCCACCAAGAGAAAGCGCCACTCAATTTTGATGAAGCACCCAAGCAAGTGCTAAGAAACGCATTTCGGATTTCCTTGAGACTTTTGGCATTCTATAGCAAGACTAGTCACGCAGCTTTAATTGCTATATCATTACCTTTTCCGTTCTTTCGCCCGCCCTGAGTTACATAATACATTCAACCACGAGGTATATCGATATTTTCTATCGTGCCATTATATCCCGTGTTTATGATTACGGCCCTATCGACCAATAGAGGTTTGCGTTAGTCTTCGATATCGGATTATTCCAGGTATGTTCATGGAAAGTTAGGCCGATATAGCCTCCGATATCACTAGAGAATGTTGACCTATGAAAGCTGGAGTCATACAAGTGATAGTGTAGATGTTTCTGTGCGAACCTGTTTGTCCTCTAGACGGGATGTTTTTGATGTTTGCGTCGCGTACAGAGTCTTCCGGTCTTTTTGCCTATACACATGATCTTACAAGTTCCTGTTATCTAGATCAATAACCCATCCTTTCATCCTTTAGTTTGTCCTAGACTCTCTATCTTCATTTATTTGGCCATTGGTATCTCTCTTTGATGAAATTAGCCATTGCTTAATTGCCTGATAGGATCTTCACGTCAGCACGCACATATTCCTTTGCGGCGTTGATACTTTGACACACTGCAAAGAAGTAGCCATTAGACAGGTATCTTTTGCTAACAAAGTCTCTAGACACTTGATCCTTAATCATTCGCATTCGTTTTCATATCATCTGTATATTTGCCAGCTTTCATTAGGTCTTGATTATAAGGCAAACAAATCACTAGTTCTGCCTATCAGGTGGCAGTTCTGATCTTCAGGCAAAGCACGGCATCTCCCATTTCCGCCTCAAGGATCTCTCAAGATATTTATACCTTTTAACAGGCAAGAAACAGTATCCTTTAAACCCTGTGGCGGTTTTGTAAAGTTTCTAAGCTGTATTGGGAATATAACATTACCAAGAGCATCTTGAAGCTAGACTTGCCAGTAGTCGAGCGAATTCTGGTCATAAATTAAGAGAGAAGCATTTAAGTATTTGAGACAAAGAGATCTCCTCAAGTCAAAGAAACATTCTCTAATCGTTTCATCACACATTTAGCAGTCGAAATTCATTCTTTGTCTGTTTTCTTCTTTATCAAAATCACCATGTCACCAAACGAATACTTCGAAAAAGCCCAGAGTGGTACTAGCCCGCTTAGTCAACCTATCAATGACACGACCGCTGCTACTTGCCAACAGCTGGCAGCTGCACCCAATGCGGCATCTTCCGGGCCGTCAACACCTGAATCGACCAAGAAAGAGGGCGACACAGGCTACATCCGAGGAGTTAACACAACTCCATCGGATAGTCGGACGAGTAGCAACGTATCGCAGGAGGCGGCTCGACGCGCCACGGAGCGTACTCTTCTGCGCAAGCTTGACATTCGGATCATGCCTGTTATATGCCTAGCTTGGATGTTGTTCTACCTAGACCGGGCAGCCATTGGATTTGCGCTGATCAACGGTCTAGTCTATGAATTGAGGATGCATGGTGTACAGATCAACGTTATGATGATGTTGTACTATGTACCTTTCATTCTGCTTAGCATTCCCGGAAACTTGATCTTGCGTCGCTGGGGTGCCGGCCGGATCCTAGCTCTTGTGATAATATCATGGGGTACAGTGACGGTTTGCACAGGCTTTGTCAAGTCATATGCTGCGCTTTGTGTTATGCGGATCCTTATGGGCATTTCAGAGAGCATCTTCCTTGGTGGAGTCATGCTCTATCTGGGCTTCTTCTATACGGCGGATGAGCTCACGGCTCGCACAGGCATCTTTTACTCGAGCACTTCCATTTCGGCTGCTATCGGAGGCCTGCTAGCTTCGGGTCTTGGAGGAATCAACATAGGTAACTACAGAGGTTGGTCGTGGATCTTCTTCATCGAAGGTATCATTACTGTCTGTATCGGCATTACTGCTTGGTTTGTGTTACCAGTTAGACCTCAGAGCTGCAACTTCCTAAGCCCCGCCGAGCGCGAACTTGCCATGTCACGCATGATGTCTGCCGATATAAGATATCAGGCTTGCCCGTTGACTTCCCCTGCTAATATCACAGAGACTGGCCAATTCCAGCAACGCACTACTCCGACAAGCACGGCATGCGCCCTCAAACAAGATCAGCTTGACTGGACCTCTGTGAAGCGTGCTCTATTTAACCCACTGACACCATTGATGGCAATTGCATGCTTCTTCAATATTGAAGCATTGACAAGTTACATCATGTTCTTGCCCACCATCGTGTCTGTCATCGTAGGAAAGGACGAGCGTATCAAGGCTAACTTGCTCACTGTTCCTCCGAACATTGCCGCCTTCATTGCAACTATTGCCATTACACAGTGGAGTCAGCGTTGGCGCCGAAGTGGCATTCCCATTATCTGCTGTGCAGTAATGGCAGCATTCGGCTTTGTGCTTCTGCTTATCGGCAGCGAGACTCGTGGCCCGTATAAGGTCATCCCTAGTGTTCAATACGTAGGAACTTTCTTCGTTGGTATGGGTGTTAGCTCACTACCACCTATCGCACTTGCTTGGGTTAGTGTAAACACCGCACCTCACTATGTGCGCGCCTTGGTTCTAGGCTTTGTTATCACCATTGGTAACTTGGCTTCGTTCCTGTCTTCATTCACTTATATCGCATCTGAAGCGCCAAAGTAAGTCCTCTATACCTATGCTGAACTTGATTTACATTGTCTAACATTACCTTAGGTACACAACGGGTCATTCTATCAACCTTGGCTGCTTGTGTAGCTTGGCTATTCTTGGATCCTTGATCCTCACCTACATGTCGTGGGAAAACAAGAAGCGTGATCGTGGAGATCGGGATTACAGGCTATGTCCAGAAAACTACAATGGCCTTTCTAAGGAGAAGCATGAGTTCCGCCTTGGCTGGGACCACCCAAAGCACCGCTTCCAGATGTAAAAGCGGCTAAGCCGAAAAAGACATCGATGTTGGTAGGATACATTGTGGCAGGGAGTAAACTGTGTGAGATGGAGACGTATTGAATCTATTATGATAGCTACAGAGCCAGATCTAAATTAGCTCTAGAACCCAATGTTCTTTAAATACAAATTGCAGTTATTAAAGAGTTTGTATCTATCTTGTATAACCTTGAATGTACATAACCACAGTAAATATATTTTGCACTGCTTACCATCAGCCACAATCAATGAACGCCACATAAACAGCACACGCCACAATAGTGACGCTATTGGAGGGACCGTCTTTACCCCCTCCAAATCCTAATCTAGACAGGGATTATTCTGCTAGACAGCAAAAGAAAAGCAAAGCAGGAGCTCCTGATTGAGGATTGATTTGACCCCACAGTTGAAGTGACATTTGTCTGGTTGATGCGATGCTTGAATGTCTCGGGAGAGGTAGTTATTCAATGCAGAAATACAAGAGCAAGGCCGTCATAACGACAGTTGCCATAGATAGAAGAGATACTAGAACACATATAAATACAAGGCTGTGATATATCTTCAACCTCTAAGAAGGCTGAGACACAGTGGTTCCATAATCACGAGCCAGGAGAACTTCACTGTCTCTTATGCAGGCTCTCTCTGCATGCTGTGTTGTTTTGTTTTAGCCAATTTAGTCAAGCATTATCGATCGTTGGCTTACTTGAGTGCTGCCAGGCCTGGTTTTGCTGGCCTGCATTATTCCTTGCTGCAGCCATCCCACATTCTTGCTTTTTTGTTTTGGTTGTTTGTGCTTGCAGCGAAACGAAGTGCGGGACACTCACTATTATTGCAGTCATTGCAGCTAGAAGCAGAGCGATCAAAGCCACTAGGATCATTGCTTGCCAGCATCGACTTGAATCATTGCTCGCTCGTCTATACAAATCTCGCATCAACAGGCCCTTCTTCCATCCACCCAGTCAAGCCAGCTAGCCAGACTATCAGCTCAGTTAGCCAGTCGGCCAGCTGTTTCGTCCCCGACCGCTGTTTCGAAGCGACCGCTTCCAACTCCCTGTTAGGCAGAGAGAAACGGCATTCACGACCCCGAACCGAACAAACTGCTTGCCATACACACATTATACACCACAGAATTCTGCAGAGCACTTTTACACCGCACCGCTCCGGATCGACTCGAGCATCGTTTGGCTTTGTGTAGCCCTCAAGATCTTGCTGACGCTGGCCGTGGCATTCGTGGCTAGAAAGAGCCATTGAAGATCTCCAAAGAAAAGAATAAAGCTACGATTATACACGTCATAGGCCTCAGCTGCCACCAGATCACCAACCATGGATTTCGTGAGTCTCATAGCCTGCGGCATTCACTCCACGATGCCCTTAGTATACCTTTTTAGCATGCTAATTCAGTCATATCTTGGCTATAGTGGACTCGACTGCTAGCCTCAGCCGGTGTTCCGGCCGGCGGCAAGTCCCGTAAAGACGCCGCTAAAGATCCCGCTAAGCGCCTGCACCGCTTTGAGAAGGAGTATAACAATCTCCTGGTATGTCTCTATATAATTATTGTCCTATTATACCGTCTTGATGGCATGATCTGTAGCATTTGGCTAACCAACTACCTCTGTGCTTTGCATAGACAATATGGAGAAATTCCTCGAACTTGGCTGCTGACCAAGATGCTATCGAGACTATCGAAATGAGCCTGCAACAGCTCACCGCAACCCTCAGTGATGAAACCCGTCGCCCGCTCCCCCATCCGTGCATTCAATTTGCTGCCGTCAAGGGCATGTTTCTGCCCATCTCCAAGATTGCAACCTCCTCTGTCAATCAGTGGGTGATCAACGAAGCGGTCGAGTTCTTTGCGACCCTAATCGAAAGCGAGGAAGAGAATTTTGTCGAGAACCACCAGTTTTCCGCTAGTCTTACCACTTTGTTGACCCGAATTACCGGCGGTGGTCCCAATACTGTCAAACTGCCTTCGGATACCGAGTCAAGGGTTGTTGAACTTGCCTTCAATATCACAACCAAACTCCGTCTATCACCCGAGATATTGCCGTATTGGTTTAAGGGCGGGCACGATGACATGACCATACAGCAGCATCCTAATCAGCCGCCAGTCCCAGCTCACCACCGCAGTATCAGCACGGCCAGTCGCAAGAGTGCTCGGAGTATACGAAGCACAGTCACTGGAATTGAAGGCCCCGAAACTGATCACGACAAATTTGCCGGCCGCACTCAAAAGCAAGACTTTCCTTTATTCTACGTGCTCATGGATTACATTCACCACGAGGGCAAGATAGGAGACTTTGCTCGTACTGGCCTGTTATACATCATCGAGACTGCGTCCAACTCTGTTGCTCTAGAGCAATGGGTTGTTGAGAGCGATCTATCTACGTTGATGGCTACTGGTCTAGGCGCACAATACAGCCAGCTCAGTCGCAAGCTAGTCGTAGACTATGTTCCTGATAATCTGCCTCCTGTTCTTGCATTCTCAGATTACCAACATCCATCACGGGCCTATGAAATTGAATCGTCGTGCTCTACACAGTTCCAAAACCATCTAGATACATTCTTGTCTCACCTACTATTCTGGCAAGATGTGCTGAACCATTGCAAATCGATGGAGGTCAAATCAACTCTACTCGAACACTTCCAAGTCATTTTCCTGCAACAGCTTCTATACCCTTCTCTTTTGGAATCTTCGGATATTGATGGTGGTTCCTCAGTAGCCGTCTTAACATATTTACGCCGCATTCTAGAAGCACTCGACCACCCGGACATGATTAACCTTATTCTCCATTATCTTCTAGGTCTCCCTAAATCTGCCAGTGATGAGGTCCCTCCCAACGAAGATGAGGTCAATGGCGAAGAAGAAGAAGAAGATAGTAAGATTAGTGCTGCGAGAAAGCGTAAGAGTTTGGATCTGGCTACGATGCTAGCTATGACCAAGCCTGATATCCCCACTGGTCCGCTGCTTTTCAATCTTGTTGATTTAATTCTTGCTTGCTTGAGGTCACACAGTCAGCAAACAATTCTCGTGACGCTCCAACTTGTCTCGGCTATCATAAAACGCCACCACCGTTATGCCGTAATCACGCTTCTTCGCACAGAGTCGACTCCTGGAGAAGGCAGCCATCGTACCATGGGTGCCCACAGCCAAGAGGTTGAATATCTCATGTCTCTTGCTGGACAGATTGGAGGTGAAGACAACTTTGAAGAGATATATGAGACTGTCGTCAAGGACACCATCACCAAGGTTGAGGGCCATTTATGTTCGTTGAAGCTCGTGTCGCCAAATGTTACTACCAGTAACCACGGCCTTCCGACTATCGCTGACAGCTTGCCCGGTGCTCCCCGTGAGGTTCGTAACCACACTTTGCGTGCCGATGACCCGCTGTTGAATGCAGCTCTCGGTCACTTCGAAACTTTCCTAGTCAACCCCGTCGATTTGAATCTGTCTTTGACCGAGACACTATCAGATCTTGCTATGTGTGGATTCATGGGTCTAGAGGGATGGGTACTTCGCCACCCCCAGAAGTATCTATTTGACGAACAGCAACGTCCATCTACACCAGGCTACGAAGATGACGATAGCACGGCTGATTTTGTTGCTCCACAACTTCCACCAGAGCCTGATTCTCCAGACTTCGTCGAGTACCAGAGAAAGCAGCAGCTTATTGCCTGCCGTAGACGGCCTAAATGGGAAAACCTGCCACGTCTCTTGGTCATCCTCGATAAACTATGCAAGCAAGTCCAGGGCTATCGTGAGAATATCCCTCGCTTTAACGAGCTACTTCAGCAACGCCGCGAGGCTTTCCAAATGGCAGATTCGGGTACGGCTTTCCCGCCCCGTCGGTTCCGCGAGCCTCCGACGCCTAACTATGATATGCTTCAAGCGCCCAAGTTCTTCCCCACAAGATCAGCATCTCAATCTCGGACCAATTCCCCTGTTCGTACGCTTGATAGCTTTGCTCAGCGCATTTTTACCGAGCTCGGTATCCCTGAACTTGCTCCTGGTGCTTCATCGACATCATCTCCACCGCAAGTGCAACAGCCAGCGCCGGTCCCACAGCAGCTACCACTTCGTGGCCGTAAAGAAGGCTTGTCTCCAAGCATCTTCCCCATTGACACTCGCGCAAACAGCCATTCACCATCGCGGTTCTCCATCAACGGCACCGGCACACTGACGCCAGACTCTAGAAGAGATCATAACATGGCGGCTCAGATAGCTGCATTTGCGGCCATGGATCAAAGCACCCTTTCCCGCAAGGTCGGTTCTCGTACTGGTCTTAAGGGCAATGGCATGAAGCCAGTAGGCCTAGTGCTCAAGCTTGAAAGAGAAGAAAAGTTGCGCGAGCGCCAAGAGCGCAAGGAGCGTAGAGAGACACTGACTGGAGGTGACCTCCAAGGGCCTACTCTTCAGGCCTCGGAAATGCCAGACAAGCAGAACAATGACAATGACGGCGAAGAACAGCGACCAATCGTTCCTGAGAAGGAGTCCAAGCCAGAAGTGAAAAAAGAGGGCCCTGTGGAACCCACAGAGGCCGACGCTTCAGCCCAGTCCGAGGTCAACAATTCAGCATCTACTGCTGAACAAGAAATCCCGGATGATGACGACGCCAAGCCTCCTACTCCACCAGCCAAGGATACGCCACCACCTACTGCCAAGCCCAAGATTCTTGATTCTCCAGTGCAGCCAGCCAACGTCTCATCATCAAATGCTTCCCTTAACAGCAATGGATCACCGGGCAGCGTGAAGCGACGGATCCCGAGGAAGAAATCGAAGTCACTGTGTCACATATTCTCACCAATGTGATCATTCTGCAGTCTTTCCTATTTGAGTTGTCGGGTCTGGTTCAAGTGAGAGCTGGTCTCTTCAACGAGGTGCGGTTTGTGTAGACGATGATAGGCCAAATTTGGCTATTTTTGGTCTGTCATGTGAAGAGGTTGTTGTTGTGCTGGTGAGATATTTTTTTATTTTTTCTTGCATATTCATGTCACGTCGTTATGTCTGTCTTTTGTTGTTTGGTAGGTAGTGGAGGAATTTGTTTTGTTTGTGCTAGATTAGTATGCTTGTTTTTTTATCTTCAAGTCATTATGATGTTTACACTATCATTGATTTTGTGCACCTAGAATGAAGCTTATTAAAATAACATGTGAATAGATTTAACAACGTTAACTATTAACCCTAACTGAATAGATATAAATATGTTAAAAATATATCTAAGACTATATCAAAATCCTTTTATATACCCAAGCCGAAATCTTAACTTAACCACCCAAAGCTGATCTAGCCATGAACTCGACTAGACTAGCGAAGCCGTTTGATGCTATCGACGACACAGCAGCGAATCCGGTCATGTGAGATTTTACAACCGGTATGTTGCCTAACGGCAGCGGAGCATACGGCACAGGATTAGCGATGCCGGTAACATAGTCGCTAAACGGCATTGCCGCAAAGTCGCCAACCACGATTACCGGAGTTGAGATGCGGTCCCACACATCAGGACTCGGGACGTGGACTGGAGGTTCAGGCCGGGCCGAGGGGTTAATCCCAGCCGGGAGCGAAGTCTGGACAGGCTCTCCAGAGGAAGACGTCAAGGAAGATGTCACTCTAGCACGGGCAGGATTCACCCAGCGAGTAGAGGTGTAGATATTAGTGGTAGCATCCTGCCATTTATGGGATGCCAGTGACATTGTTAAGTACTCATCATCGCCTTCCTTGACCCTCTTCATCTTGTGCTGCTGAGCGCCGTTGTCCTCCATTTCCTCTCCATGTGTTCCGACATGGCCCTCGATCTCTGTACGGGCGGCCTTGGCAAACGGGCCGAAGAGATGGTCCCGCAGATAGTTAGCCATATCGGCAAGATCCTCTCTGTTGGCTTCTGGCCCGAAGTACAAGTTGGTAGTAGCTACGCCTGTACTCTCATCCGCCCGCTGCAGAGTCTTCCGTGTGCATGTTAAATCGGCCGGATGACATAGCGCAACCGTCCGGTCGAAATTCATGGCACACTGGTCAAGAGAGTGCCGAGCCATCGGGCCGTGAGTGTCCGTTGTGCCGTAGCACCACGGAGCCCCGGAGTCATGGCTGTAATCGCCGAAACGAATGTCAGCGAACACTACGAAGAGAGAAGAGTTAGAGAAATGACGAATTACATGACAACTGGAAAGGATAATAGCTTACCATGGGAGCGAAACGTCGCTGTATCTATCATTGGCTTGGGGGGTGATATTGAGGCGCTAACCCGAAGTGGGGCGGCCCCACAGGCTAGATTTGACGCAGCCGTGGCGCCAGTTCCATGGCTGAGAAGCCCAATCTGGATATCAGGCTTAGAAGCCATGATATCTTTGAGGGCCTGGGCCAGCTCCAACGACGCATCACTTATCTTATAGAATGGAGCATTTCTCATGCTCTCCATGACTTGCTTGTCGTCCAATGACAGCTGCATGCGGTCATGTGGACGATCATCCAGACGCTTGAAGTCCGTGTAAGGAACATGGACCAAAAGCGTGGAATAGCTGTCATGAAGACTGCGTTTAGCAATCTCCATTAGAGCATCCAGACTCCCTTCCGGATCGTAGGCATCCGGAACAAGCATGATCACAGCATCTGTAGCATCTAACAAGCTGGGGGGGATGGCGTTACTAGGCACGCTGGAGCTGGGCAGGAAGATGGATGAATTTTCCAAGGTCTGGCTGTGAGCCGAGGATTGGGAAGTCATCTTGGAAGACATTTTAAGATATGAATATAAAGATATAAATAAGATTTAAAAATGTAGGCTGACAATCAAGATATTGTAAGATTTATGTGGACAGTAGTCAATTTGTATGATTATAGCAAATAAATCATAAGAAATGATGTGTGAAGATGGAAAAGATGAAAGTCTATCCAAAGTGGAAAGAAGAGGGGTTTTTATAGGCCAAGCTATATCTTCAAAATAGGACATTCTCGACTTTTATAGGACTTTTCTGACTTTTCGGTCTGGTATGAGATGTCATGAGATCTCCGGATTAGACTTATAGAACTTATGAGAGTAGCAAGTTGTTAGTTGGCAGTACGTCCAGCCAACCAATCATGGGGCATGAATGAGATCCACTCTTGCCTAATCGAGCTATCTTAGCTTAGTCATAGGACTTCTTCAAGTCTAAAACAAGCCTAGAATGATATAATGAAACCAGATGGCCGAACCTCCGCTTCACTACCAGGAAGAGTCTGCGTCCAGGGAAAATGGAGGACCAGAAAACGAATAGAACTATATGTAAAGATAGAATAACTAAATGAGATTAAAAGAAAAGTGCAAAGTCTAAGTGATGACTTTCTGGGCACAGCACCAGAAAGCTAACCGCCATAGTTCATCCCTATTATTAGATATTTTCCCAATCGGGTGTAAGTCAAGACTTATCCTAGACCAGATATTTTACATGCCACTGCATCTGCAGACTTGGTAGAATATGTGACACAAGGATTTGTAGAAAAAGGACAGCAGCTGTCGAAGAAGATCGTGACTATGATAGACTTTGCTCTTTCTTTTGTTACTATATTCACGGCAATGTCCCGTGACATAGTCGGTAAAATGGCCGTTTGCGAATAATACTAACTAGTAAAGCTTTAACAGGTCTAGAGCGCCTGCTATGCATAAGTGGCTAGCATTTATGAGGCATATTGAATATGGTTAGAACTAGATAGAATGTTAGTCTTCTTGACTTCTCTACATCCGGACACTAGATGGGCACGACTTCGATGGCAAATAAGCTATAGGAGTTTTCCAAGGCATCGTTTTTCCACTTTGCCAATTTCAAATTATTTCACCCAACAACCCACGAATCTTCGCCAGTTTCAAATTTTCACTCACGCATACAACTCTTCGCGCTCACCCTTTGGTTCGTTTCTTGGCATATTTTGCATGTTTCTCTGAAATCTACAAGTTCTGCCATCCAATATCCTCATCTCATACTACATTCAAGTAGCAATCATGATTCCTAGTTCTGTTCTTACCATTTGCTGTCGCCAAAGAATCAACATGGCACAGCTTTATGAACAGCTCTATAACTGCGGCTACCCTCGACAACGCCCATCTATGCCCAAGTGGTGGACCGAAAGCGCTTGCAAGGAAGCTGAAGAAGATTATCGCATCAGATGCGAGCACGCTGTCAAGACATGGCACGTCAAGAACTTCATCCGGTCCCTCCAGGATCCCAACCTGGTCACTGTTCCCTTCGACATCACCCCCACCAACAAGATCCATACTTACGGCGCTGAAATAACTAACAAAGAGATCATCGAACTTGCTCGTGCCAACCATGTCGATTGGGATTGTCTTGGTGAGGATCTACGTGAGTTCATCTTCCAAAACGTCACCGAGATCTTCCTTTTCCAACGCCAAGCCGCCGACAAGCCCCTTGGCGCATGCACTGTTGTCATCGACAGTGACAACGACAGCATCTCTGTCTGTAGCAGCACAACCAGAATGATCCGCCGTTATTTTGGCAAACCCAAGGATAGACGTCAGCCCACAGTCTTCAACTGCGAAAGCTACTTCGAAAAGCTCGACCGCAAAGCTGCTGAGACCAGCATCCAGAACATACGCAACGATTACTCGGCTTTATGTGCCGGTGCAGATGTTCGCTCGCACAAGCGTCTTTTCAACAAGGTTTCAACTGCAGCCACTACAGCTCGCGTACAAATGGGCCATTTCCGCCGCCGTTGTGGCTTTCCTTCCGGCTCCCGTCAAGAGCTATGCAATGCCGATCCGCTCTACAAGTACCCACGCATGGAGATTATTCAAGCCATGTTCGACGATGATTCCTCTGATATGGATAACTCGGCTCTTGCCGCTGTCCCTCAGAGTGACGATAACCGGTTGACTACTGCTTGGATTCGCCAGCAGTAGACATTGACTACATTACACATGTACGTCCTTGTATATATTCTTTCTTATTTCTCGTCTCTGGAAGACTAACTTTATGGTCAATAGATTAATGAGTGGGCTTCTCAAGCCTCTTTCTATTCGGAGTTTCAATAGGGGGAAACCATAGTGTGTTTATGATTGTGTACATATGTACATACATAAACCATGGGAAGGGCTTGGCTTGATTTACAGACAGATTTTATTCACATCAAATAATTTTTATATTAAGACAATTGTATAGGATCTATACAGTACTCTGTGAATTATGAAATAAACTTGAATATAAGTACTTGCTGCTTAGTGATTTATATTAAAAATATATTATTTATACTGTAACTAAGTCCAGCAGACTGGGACTTCATTGATCGAGGGGGAGTTATCATAAAAGCGGCAGAAATGTGAAAGATGATCAAAAATCTATAGTGAGTGCAAGAATATACTCTCAAAGTTTTCCCCTAGGCATAACCTTCGTGATATCACATGGGACTTCTTCAAAGTTTAGAATAGAAATATGCGTGGAATTTTACGCAGAGGCTAACTAATGCTAGATCTAAAAGCGTATATTAAGAGAATCATGCAGTCGTTCAATACAAAAGAAAGAGTAAAACGTAATAAAAAACGATATGAAATAGGCGAGGGCTACGTTTATACACAGGTGCTCTTATCGCCCCATGTACCCTGAGCCACAGCCTGCCACGTCTTTTCTGGGCTATTAAGCCGCTCAGCTGTCCACAACACGCGGCATTCAGTCTTAGTACGCTTGAACTGCAGCGGCGTCTCAAAATCATCAGGCGAGAAGTTGTTCTTAGCATTGATAGTGCCGGCCACAGAGGGGTTGCTAGCGCGACGTAGCGCATAGCCAGTAGCCAGTTCCTGTAGCGCATCAGTGTATTGCTGAGTAGAGTCATCCGCTAGGACAAGGGTAGCAGCGGCGAGACTAGTCATGTCGTTGAAGCTGTAGACCTGAGCGCCTAGAGTACCACCGATCACAGCAGGTGAGAATGTGTCAGTTGATGATGTGCTGGGACGGCCACCAATGTAGGCGGTGTGCACACCCTCACGCATCATCAATGTAGTGACAACAGCACAAGTAGAGGCGCAAGTGCCGTCAGTCAAGACCACAATGTTCTCAGCCTTGAATGGCTGGTCACCTGCAGCGTCCTTGCGATTACCGACGCCAGTCAGGTTGAAAGCGCTGTTAGAAGTAGTGGCCGGAGTGTCAAAGTAGGCAGTGAAGTTGTCGTTGTTCAACACCACAGGACTGCCAAATAGCTGCTCGGTAGTATTGATCAGTGTGCCGTCGGGAGTGTTCAAGTTGCCATCTTGGGGACGGAACGAGGAGCCGACGGCACTACCAGCCACGACAACTGCGGCCTTCTTTTGCTCATCTGTCATGGCCTGGTACGAAGCATCAGAGAAGTCAGCAGCGCCCAAGATGGCGCCGAATGCGGCGGTTTCGGGTGCCAGACGCATATTGGCGGTGCTGTAAGGGTCGACGGTAGGAAACAACTGGGCAAAGAGATCCTGGCCGGCCAACACGTAGCCACCACCGTTTCCAATGACATCAATGATTAGTTGAGTCTTGTTAGCAGCGCGCGATGCAGCGATGAAGTTAGACAGCATATGTTGGAAATCAGTCAGATACTGTACGCCAGTGACGTCATCGGAGCTAGGGCTAAAGGCCGCGATGGCCAACACGGCAACAGACGGCTCCGACTCGAGGAAGTAGCCGGCCGTGATGTTGATGTTAGTGTCGCGGGCAACCGGCGACGGATATCCGGGGATGGCACTGAGGGCACCGGTAACAGTACTAATCTGCTGGCGGCGCTGGATTTTAGTGGGCGGCTGGCGGCGCTGGACTTTAGTAGGCGGCTGGTCAATGGTCCGCATCATCATCGGGACATCACGGCGCAGAAGCAAGGCGTGCTTAGCATCAGTAGCGTCCTCAACCAGATCCAGATCACGGCGGGCAATCTGAGCATCGGTAACCTTGGTCGGGTCACAGATAGTATCGTACAAGATCGAACCCGAAGTGATGGGCTGGAAGTCGATCTGCTTCTTGAATATGGCAAAGCTTTCCTGGGTCTCCTCACTGCCATCGCTGTAGCGCAGAGTGATGCCATCAGCTGTGTAGATAGAGGCAGCACCAAACAGCGGCGCCGAGTCTGTCACGGTGAAGTCTGAGAACTGCGAGTTCCAGATGGCATCAGGATCGTGGTATGAAACGAAGTCGAACGCCAGATCTTCCAGTGCTTTAACAGCATCAACGCCATTGATTTGAGAGATAGAGCGCGGGGTAGATGAGCTGTTGAGCTCAGCTGGGTAGACTAGTTAGCAAATAGAACGAATATAGCGCCATGGTAGCTTGGGTATTGATACTTACAAGCACGATATAGCTGGGGAGCTTCCTTTCCATCTCGTGACACACTAACAGCGTCTAATAGGAGGTTGTTACGGAACGAGAAAACGCTGAAGGTATCACCACGGTACGCCAGATGGCCATCGTGGCCACTCGCTAGCAGCTTATACAAAGCAACTTGAAAGTCGTACTCGCTAGCATAGCCACCATTGTTGACGGTCTCTTTCATGCCTTCCAGAGCATCAAGCATGTCAACGCCGTCCTGGAAGGCATATTGCGATGGTGGATCCTTCAGCCATGTCAGTGTGCTCTGCATCTGGATATAGGCAGAAAGACTACGCAGCAAGGCATTTGCCGGGTCGGGCTTGTTAGGTGTTGACGCCAGACAGTCATGGGCCATGGATGCTGGTACAGTTGGTGTGGCTTGCGGTGTTGCACTGAGGATAGAGATTGTGTATGAATGGATTGAAGCACAGGCATCGGTGGTAGTACTAGTGCCAGTACCGGTGGTGGTAGCAGAAGCTGTGGTGTTTGTTACGGTAAATGCCCGTTGTCTGATAAAGCTAGGGGCAGCGGTTGCCAGGCCAAAGAAAGCCGAGGCGGCTGTGAAAAGCGATGGTCTCATAATGTGTGTGCCGTATGGGTAGATGTGGTGTTGCTATATAAGCGTGCGTGTAATGCGGTGATGTAGTGATGTAGTGAAAGCAATGATGTGTATGCTATGTATGGTATGTAATCTATACTCTGTATGGTCGTATGCAAGTGTATGATAATGCAGTATGTAGTTGATGCTAAAAGACAGTAGTTATAATAGCACAGTAACGTTATAACGAATGGCGTTAGAAACAGATTATAAAATAAAAAAGAAGAATGAATATACACATGTAAATGAAAGAATTAACAAAGAAAGATGCAATGACTGGCTAGCCAACTAACTAGAACAGCATGAACAGAAAGTTGAAGAAAGATGGAAAAGAAAAAGAAGAAAAGGAAAGAAAAGATGATATACAGTCAGAATAATGCATTGCACATGGGAGACAGTCCTCTTAAGTAAGAATTACATTCCTTCTTACGATGGTCATTACTATTATTGTCTTTGGTATATTTTGCATAGACAAACTCGATGGGTGTGTCCTAGGTTACTTTCCAGATAAAATCTTGTTATTTCCTATCCTCGATCTCGTCTTCTCCTCCTCGTTCCCCTTCTTCTTGGCCAAGTTCCATAGAATATCTCCAGGTCTCTTGGCACATTCTTAGTAAACTTAGCACTCGACTGCCTATGAGGCTCAATGCATTAATCAGAGCTGGAGGTGTGGCTGCTGCTTCCTACAGTGTGCGCTGTTTTCTTTGTTTTACACCATGGTGATGATACTAGACGCAGGGACTCGTTATTTCCCCGTGTATTCTTAGACTCGAGCCCTTCTTCTTTATTGCATTTTAAGTTCTCGCTCTACTTGCTTCGCAAGGATTCGTCGCCACTTTTCGTCCAAGGTGGGTGTCCTTAGCTTCTATATTTGGGTCACAGCTTGTGTCATGATCATCATGCCCTCTGCCCTTTTTATAGCTTGGGAACAGGGGGGTCCATTACACTTAATCTTGTTCAACACTAACCCCACTTAACCCTGGTCCAAGCTTCTAGATCTGATCTGCCCGTTCAAACTTATTCGCTTCGGTTTTCAAGTCCTGTTGTCCAATCTTGCAGTTCAAACCGACTGACACAGGTCCTAGAACAATGCCAAGCCTACCATCAGCAGTGATTCTGCGGTCCAAAGCTTTTCTGTCCATCATTTGAACATTTGAACGGGCCAACTAAGTTGAATGCCAAGACACACCGCGCACAATTCTGTTTCGATGATAAGTGGGTAGGGTTAGTTTTATCACTAACCCTACTATGAACTTTTGATTATTTATTTTCTTATGTAAGAAAATAAATGGTCTCACTCTGTTGTATATGTAACTTTGAAACGAGTTAACGTTATCGTATCTTTCAACATTGCGGTCACTTTGCTTTTCTTTGGCTTTGCCATTTCTCATCCATCATGCCCCGAAAGGTAAACTCGTAATCGGTATCTTCAAATTCACACTCATATTAACAAATGACTACCTCTTCGTTAGGAGCCAACCGCCACTACACAGACTCGGGCTCTCAACAGAGTCAATCAACAGCGTAGCCGTGCCCGGAAACAGGCCGTGCTAATAGATCTCCAGGCCCGTGTCGCCTCTTATGAAACTGCTGGAGTTCAGGCCACTCTTAGTATGCAAGCTGTGTCTCAACAGGTGCATCAGGAAAACGCACGGCTGCGCATATTGCTCAGCCGATTCATGTCAGAAGATGAAATTGAACAACAGCTGAAAGACTGCGAGACGCCGAGTCTGAGAGATAATCACAGAGATGCAGCTGTTAAGCCAGCTTGTAGGTCTTCAACTCCAACGCCTTTTGATTTTACCTCTACTTCTTGTGCTGCTACTACTACCACTACCACTACAGGCACTACTCCTCCTCTAACTACCAGTTCGGACGATGGTCAACTACCCAAGGACCTTGTCGAGACAGAGTGCAACATCGCCGCCACTATACTTGCCGAGATGCACGGACACTCTGATCCAGCGCAGCTGCGGCACAGTTTAGGCTGTACAGCCTCTCAAGAAACTTGCACTGTTGCCAACACCAAGATGTTCGCCCTGATGGACTCTATATAAGTCGAGCATGAAGTATGGGAAATAAAAACTATGCTTTTATATTGCAACTTCTCCACCCACCTTCAAGCTTGCGCGGCAGAGAAGAAGCTTCTATATTGATAGCCACACAGACAAACAACATCCCAAATGATTCAGGCGCTCTTGATTCCGCGTCTCATCCGAACATGTTCTGGCTTAAGCCGTCGCAACCGACCAGCGCTTTTCCCACCATCGGCTTACATACACTAATCCGATCATGACTGGAACTTCGATCAATGGGCCCACGGTTGCGGCCAATGCCTGGTCACTCTCGCCACCATAGACACTTGTCGCCACTGCAATCGCTAGCTCAAAGTTATTGCTAGCTGCTGTTAGTGCCTGTACAACCGCCAAAGAATACTCGCAGCGAAGCAAACACCTCGTCAGTAACATGACAGCAGTGTAAATCACCACGAAATACACTAGTAGAGGCGCTGCTACACGCCCAACACTAGCAATTTGTGTTGCTACTTGTGCGCCCTGGAGAGCAAAGAGTACCATGATGGTGTACAAAAGCCCAAGCAAACTTATCGGCGAGATTAGTGCAGCAAAACGTGCGAATAGCTTAGGTCGCCCTACAACATAAAACAGTGCCTGCGTCAGCACTGCAGCTCCTAGTGGAAGTCCTAAGAAGATGCCGACACTTTCAGCCACGACTCTATATGACGGTGATGTAACACTTGACGATGAAAACGCTTTGGGGTCAGCTAGACGGAGAAGTGCCCATGAAAGTGGCGCAAACAGAATCAGCTGCAGTATCGAGTTCAAAATAACAAACAAGGCACAATATGCCTTGTCTCCGCCGGCAAGATCTGACCATATGAGAACCTATTGAGAGAGAAACACCCTTAGTATGTGTATACATATTAATTGCTGTGGCCAGCAGATTAGTACATACCATGGCGATACACCGACCGAGCCCCACGACCACCAGCCCAGTCCGGAGATGTGCCTTGTCTGGTAGAAAAGCCCAAGCTAGCGCTGTCATTATGAGCGGCGCAAATATCCAGTTGACCACCACACTCATCGTGATATGTGCCCAAACCCCACGAGACGTGAGTTTGCGATATGTGGGATCCTTTTCTTCTTTGCTTTCCGTACTACTGTCGATTTTCTGATCACCAGTGTTGTTGGCCGACGGAGGAGATTTGAAGATCCCGACAAGTGAGGCAAATGGCACTCCGCATAGAAGCGGATACATCATCACCAACAAGCCGATAGCGATAGGGAACGGTACACCACCGAAGACGGACTCGTTCCTGTGATTGCCCTGGATTGCGCGGGCGAAAGATGGCGAGAAAGCCCCTAGAATAATACCGATGGCCATGGCAAGTAAGATCCATAAGCTGAGGAAACGAGATAGCCATGGCAGAGTAGCATTCGTTGGTGATGCTGCCATGATTCTCAATATGTGTTATTTAAATTGAGTGTATGGAAATAGAGAAATTTATAGTATAGAGTATAAAATTTAAGATATATATCAAGCTTCTAAATACTGGTATAAACTCGTGATAACCACTTTATAGAAAAATATAGAAAAAAATAATATTGACTCTTGAATTATGTACGGTGACTTTTTCGGCCAATCAGACCGAGGGAGTGACACACTCCCGATTCAAGTCTAGATTCCTAAGCTGCAGCTCAGAATCCGTCTTGGTGCGTTAATATGTCTCGGACTATTCCTGCCCAAAGTAATGTAGTAGTATTTGTCAAGTGCCAATACTGTTTTGCTCTTCCTTGTTTTTATATAATTGCGCGAATCCAAGTGATATGATTCTAGTTATTTATTTATTTATTTATTTATCATTTTACGTCTTTATGTGGATCACGTGGATCCGACCCTAGTGGATCGTTAGACGTCGAGAGACCCTAATGGCCCTCGAAAAAACCCTCCTAATAATGATTCTAGTTATAATTATAGTTGTTGTAGAGATTGGGTCATTCTTAGGGTTTGGGTTTATGAGTTGTGTTTGAGAAAGTTCATGATTATGTGAGAGGGTAACAATCTATTTGTATTACACATGATAACTCGGCAACCTTCCCTCCTACAACCCTCGGGGGGG
>RHLR01000111.1:0-38923 GCA_009806335.1 Davidsoniella australis
GTAGACTCTATCAAGCCGTCTATACTGTGCCGTTGTGGTTCGTCTAATGTCAGTAGCAAATCCTGGGCTGGCTCGTGCTGTTCCCGGATGGCCTGGAGCTTTGCTCTGCGCTCGGCCAGCTGCACGCGAGCCTGTATTTGTGCCCGCTGTTGGTGTAGCTTTATATGGGCAAAGCGCTGTACGTTGAGCGCAAGCGCTATCAAGACATTTCCGCTGATAGCCGTGGCGATACCGATCACCGAGGACCAATCTTTCTCAGGTATATCTGGAGGCGCAGTCGGTGTATCGTCAGTTGCCATCAGCGCGCTATTTATGGTCGAGTTAAGAGTGGTGGCTACTGCGGCTAAAGCCACCGACGCTGATGCGCTCATGATGGTATCTAGGGTCTGTGATATGTCGCGCGGTATTATCGTTCCCGTATGTAATTCGCTGGATCACTGTTGTTGCTATCAAGCCAAGAGCAACTTCTGCTCACGTTGAATGTGACGTCGACTGGTGTTCTGATATAGTTTCTCTTGTCAGATATCGATCGGGAATAGAGGACGCACGCTAGTAGGTCTGGAATTATTATATAGATATAAAGAAGAAAAGAAACGAAAGAAGAGAAAAGAAAAATGTCGCACTGGCGTGCAAAGGGAGAAAAAGAAGGCTGGTTGCTTCTACTATCCCTTTCCCGATGTTGAATTGCTGGCGATGGTTTGTTCAAGTCGAACCTTTTCTCTCCTCGGAATTCATAGGCTTAAAACCCCAAACAAGGCTTAGGGAGGCTAGAGGATGAAGAAGAAGAAGAAGGAAAGGAAGGTTATTGTCTCGGCTTGTGATTCTATCGCGAAAGATGGAAGAAGAGGAGGAGCGGCCGGCGGCTGAGTAAGCCAGAAAAACAGTATAATAAATGGTGGGTGAGCACTAGAAGCTAGAACAAGAAGGAAAGAAAAGGAACTGCGCTCATTAGAAAATGCAGCAATAAACGGAGAGAAGAACATCAGCTCTGCGATTAAAATATTTGCAATTATAATCTCTGCGCATCCAAGGTTCCAAACACTAAAGATCTCAGAAATGCGCCTGCTTGTCTCGTTTTTCTTTGGGGGGGGAACTAGGAGCTAGCCTGAAGTCGTCTGGGGGGGATCTGATCCAGTTTAGTAGGTAGCTAGTCGTGCATACAGACTAATATGGTATGTAATGGCAGGCAACAAAATATCCAAGTCTGGCGCGGCTCCGTTGAAGCAGCCGAGAATCCGAGAAGAAGAAAATATCGGCAAAAAAGGGAAAAAAGAACACTGCCGAGATGAATTGGCGATAAAGACAGAAGAGGCAATCGATGAGGGCAAAAAAGGGCCTTTTTGTACAGGCAGCATCACGATAATAAATATTGGAGGTTGAGTGAAATTTGGAGTGGACCAAACAATAGAAAAATAAACAAGAAATAATATGATGGAATTTTGTTTTCTGTAACTTCCGTTCTATCTATGGTGCAACTCCACCAAAATCGGAACTTGAGATGCTGCCTGGTTTCTGATATACCAAGCTCAAACCCTTTATCACGTACAGAAATATAAAATATACGAGAATAGAATGCCGCTTAGCGTCATTCAACCTTGACATGAATATACTCAAAAGCTATTGAAAGAAACAATTTGAATCATAAAAAACGCTCGGTCTTGTCATGATATACAGATGCCTTGCAGCCAGCCAAATCCAATAATTCTAGCTGCAATAATATTTCGGTTCCTTCCACCCCATCATTTAGGCATGCCAGTCAAGCTCCTATTTTTTTTTTTAATATCTTGACTAGCAGCTAAATTATTCCTCTCTCGCCTAATTCCCATAGTTAATCAACTTTCATTAACTCTTCGTCTGTTCCCCTGTTGGTGGAGTTCGCTAGCACGTGGGGGAGGTGCTGGTGCTGAAATTTTTTATTTTTTATATATATATATATATATTTTAAGCAAGTCCAATAGTAATAACTTTTCTTGTGGCGTCCATATCTTTCGTCGCCACACAAATCATACCAGTCGAGCTCCCGCTGTGGCGTCAGCTGTCACCTTGTCTTTTTTTTTTTTTTCATATTAGTGTCTCGTTTTCTTGACTTGTTTCGCTGTGCTTCCACAAGCATCTTCGTTCAATAAATGAGCTAGCTAGGTTCATTCTGCATTCGGCTTGTGATAGCTACTTTACTTGGTACAGGTTCTACTGTCTCCCGCATTTATCAGACCACCCAGTCTTTTACTTTGTCTGGTGCTTCGTATCCTGCTTGCAAATCTCGCTCTACTTCTTCCAATTGCATCCCAATTTCTTATCTTCTTTTGATTCTCTAGCCAAGAAAGACATCAAACACCAAGTACAAGCCCATACGCCACTAAACAGTCTAGCGGCAGGCAGCACGTTATTCTTCCCTCTACACCAAATAAAACCACTTACACCTCCTTCATAATGCTCTGGGACATCTTCACCTCTACCGGCGAGCCAGCCTATACGCTCGCCTGGTCCTTCTTCTTCCATAACTCGCCATACTCGCCTCTCCTCCTCGGTCATCTTCGCCAGCCAATCCCGAACGATCTCCCTACCACCTTCACCATCGACCCCAACAGCAACCCATTCACCTTTTGCGATGCCTTCGAAGACCTCCTCGCTACATCCGCTTCCCAGCCGATGCTGTTAACCCAGACTCGCATCGACATGCGCACCATGATGCGCCAAGTCTTCCCTCAAGGCGAGCCTCCTTCGTTCTGGCTTAAACGCCTCGACTCCGCCGGTCTGTTGGCCCCAAACTCTCGCAACTTTTTGGTCCCCGATGAACGTGATATCCATCAGTTCGGAAACTCTAGTCTAGCTGCTGATGCTGGTCTTCTCGGTCCGACCAACTCACCCTCTTCTTCGAGTACCCTAGACCATGTCGAGACTTTTCGTCAGGACTTTGCACGTGCCATGCTGCCTTCAGACGAAGACTTGAAAAAGGCCACTGAAGCTTTCGATGAGCTGGCCTCTTCTTGGTCATCTGCTGTTGACTCCGGCGCTAAATCGTTCACTACATTTTTCGATATGATGCAGAATGGGACAGCTTCCTTCTCTTCTGATTTTGATATGACCAACAAGACCAAAGGCTCTGTAGAAGTCGAGCGTCTCTCGCCCGATGGCAAAACAAAGACTGTTGAATCTAAGGATGAGTATATTGATTGGATGGGCATGTTAAATACTAAGACTACTGTCAAGACTATCGATAATAACGGTCGTGTTGTAAGCAGCCGCTCTAATTGGAGTATGACTAATAACTATGACGAAGAGACGTGCAAACACCTTAAAGATGCCAAAAAGCCAAAGGACTGGTGAGTGTCATTAGGGTTAAAATTAACTCATGATGAACCATACTTAACCCTTTATTAACAAGGGCTTTGGGCTTTGGCACATCAAACAATCTTCTCTTTTTTCCAACACATTCATGCATCTTCATAGCGAGCCTTCTCTTTCTTTCCTCCTTAGTTTACTGTGTTGTATCTGCATAGTATATTTATATTGTATAATAATGTAACAATGATAACGGGGGGGTTTTCTTTTGGTGTGTATATACTTGTATATTAGTAAAAAGAATACCTTTCAAAATTTTACAGAAGCTAGTATGTAAATCCTATAAAAATCATGATCTTGTCATGATATCGATCACATTATATCCTTATTTAAGCCTGCGCCTGACCAGCCCTGTAACAAAACCGCCTTGGTATCATGTTTATCCAACCTGCTGATTTATGCCGCCTAGTATTATTTGTATGTAGTATGTTACCACTCAACCAGCACGCCAACCTAATCAATCCATAGCACTGGCATCGGCTTCTGACATCATGGTCATTTCAGTATCCTCGTTTTTGGCGATCACAGTTCCATCGCTTTCACCGCCTTCGTCGTACTCCTCGTTCTTTACAGAGACTGCAGATCTAGACGCAATGCTGCTATCGTCGATGCCTGGTTTCTCAACTCCGCTCGAGATTGATGCACTGCGGCTGGGTGCCTTGGCTGTCTTTTCGCCTAGAGAGTTCACAATCTTGCCAAGTGAGACATGCAACTTGTATAGCGAGTTCTTGCTCGATGCGTCTATAAGCAGGTTGCTCTCGACAGCCTCAGAAACTTCCTCAAACAAATCACGTAGCTTGTCCTCTGAGGCAATAGGCGAAATATATAGCTTTCCTAGCAACGGGCCTAGAGTCTTCCTCTCATCCTCTGTTTGAAAGCCGTTAGGTATAGTTCAAATTATGAATTGTGGATATATATACGTGAACTTACTACTCATGTTGGAGTTGAGACGCTCTAAGATATCAAAGGCGAACTCAAGATGGGCGTCACCTGCAACGTGCTTCTTGTCGCCTTCACCCTCGGACTGAGGGTTGTAGCACCTTCTGGGATCAGTCCAATCTACGAGACAAGAGCCGATTGTACCCGTGCTAACCATCTCATCGCCAACTTCTGCGTCGTCATCATCCTCATATGCATCCCTGATGTTGTACAAGGAATGTAGTGCATCAAGTGCTATGCTGCGAACCAAGTCCTGGTTTTCCGACCTTGAGAAGCAGAATACGGGTAGAAAGTAGTTCAGTGCTTGTCGTACACTTTGATTTTCAGCGCTAGATGGATCAAAGTAGGTGATAATAAGTGTCTTGAGGAGTTCGGAAGCTACATCTGGATCAGTGATAACCTGGGCCAAGAGAAGCTTTGATGTCGCCAAGACGGCGGCAGCCTGAACTTCTGGAGCGCGGTTGCCTAACTTGAGTGCCCGGACATACACTTTTAATAGCGTAGGGTTAGATGTCAAAAGTTGGGCGCCATGGACATTGAGGATATCGGTCAGAATTTGAAGCGCGGTAATCTGGAGGGCAGAGTGTCCCTTGCTGAAGAAATGCATGAAAAGAGTCAGATTCTCCTCAGCAAGTGCCTTGTCTAGCAAAGCACAGAGTCCCAGACAGACAAGACCGCGCTCACGCACAGGAGCTTCGTGACTTCTCACAGCAGGAACAACGAGATTGTTGAGCATAGCAACTAGATGGTCGTTCTTCTGTAGACTGCCACTAACATTAGTCAGC
Organism: Davidsoniella australis; assembly: GCA_009806335.1. NCBI lineage: Eukaryota > Fungi > Ascomycota > Sordariomycetes > Microascales > Ceratocystidaceae > Davidsoniella > Davidsoniella australis. The sequence continues at coordinate 5,067 of RHLR01000111.1, forward strand.
ATACATTGGACAATGTGTAGGCATTTCATGTTGACGACGATCTCCTTGATTGCCTTGGCTTGAGCCTCTTCTTCGCTGATAGAGTTGCCCTCGTCATCTTCACGGTCAGCTCTAGGGCGCGTTGAACCAGCACGGTTGCTACCAACTTCTGATTGGGCAGAATGGAAGCTCTCGTCTGCATCTTGTTGCAGGTCCTCGTCGACAATGGTATCGTGGACGTCAGCGACAGCTTCAAGCACGACACTGCAGAACTCTCGTTCTCCAGCCGTATCTGGGGCACAGATATCTCGCAAGACCTCTACAATTAGTTTGGTGATGTCGTCTGGGATTTCAGGGATTGAAAGCGTTTGGCGAAGAAGTGCGAACATCTTGCGACGACCAACTTCATCTGAATAGTCAAGTGTCAGAGCAATGCGTAGAATTTGTTCGACAATAAACTCCTGTTCAATGGTATCTTCTTCTTCGTCTTCATTTTCGTTTTCCGTGACACGCTTGATAACCTCGAGTAGCGCGTTGACATATCTTTCCAAGTAGAATGCAAGACGAGTGACCTCCGGGAGTTTCTCCTCAACCAGGTACTCATATTTGCTATTGCTGCGACAGAAATCATTGAAGGTGCGAGCCATAAACACGCTTTCTGCCGACAGAGTTTCCCAGAAGCTGTCGTCGAAGTACATAGCTTCACGGTAGTCTGGTCTTCCATCCCAAAATCCCTTCATGGCTTCAATAGCAACCCCATTTTCTTCGCCAGAGTTGATAACATCGATACGCTCAAGCAACTCCTGAAGTCCATCAACACTGGGAACGGGTGCTGGTGGAGGTGCGTCAGGATCCTCTGGTTGTTCTTGGTTGGCAGCTGCGCAGTCCTCGATCCACCGTTCACGGAACAGCTTACTGGCTGCCTTGCGCACGTTTTCATCTCTGTCCCGTAGACCCCAACGCAGAAGCTTTTCACGCATGCTCAAGGAGAGATGGCGGAAGTCGCCGAGGGCAGGAAGGAGACGAGAATAGACTGCTCTGCGGGTGAGGGCATCTTGGTCGCGGGCTCTTTCTAGTAGATATGGAAGTGTAGTGGGTAGGATGGGGAGGTTGACTAGCAGTGAGCGTCGCACTTCTGCGCTGGGGTCATTTTGGAGTAGATCTAGGAGCTTGCCAAGGAGGCCGGCACTGATGTCATTGTCTTCATCCTCATCGGAGTTTCCAGCGCCATCACCACCGTTTCCGGCCAAGCGCGTTAGACCAAGCACGGCCTGGGATCTAACCATTGACTCTTTGTCACGGATACGCTTGAGTAGGACGTGACGAAGTTTGCGGAATAGGTCATCGTCGATGGCGTCTAGGGAGTTGACGACCTGTGAAACTAGCTGGGTGGCGCGGAACCGCACGTATTTGTCCTTGGCAACAGTATGCGGCATGATACTCTCGAGCAACTTTGTCGTGAGTCTGGTAGCTGGCGTCTCGGGCATGACACTGGCGTCTTCCTCGACTTCGTCCATGGCGATCTCGCTGTCCTTCTCGCTGGCATGGCGCAAGAACAAGCCTATGAAGCGTATCGACTTTTCACCGACACTTTCGGATTTTCTGATGGGCAGAACGCGCAAAACGCAGCGGATAAACTCGACGTTGAAGGTTTCCTCGTCAAAATCGTGCGCAGAGGAACCCTTCTTGGGATCGATAGGCTCATAACAGCACGCCTCGTGGATCTTGCGCAGGCTGATGACGAACTTGCGGTGCGAGGCTGTGGTGCGTTGGGCATCACGGAAGATGGCGCAGATCTGCGGTCGCAAGTCGTTTTCGGGCGCCTCATCCGGGATCTCGACGTGGTTTTGAGCTTGTGCGGATCGGGAAGCCGCGGTCCGGGAGCCGGTCGGCTTGCGGGTTGAGCCCCTGGGAGGCATGAGGGGCAGTGTATATATAATATATAGATAGTTCAAAGGGACACAATTTCGGGCGGATTGTGATACTGATGAGGTGAGGTGGTCGAATCGAATTGCGGGCGACGTGACAGAATCTATCGCCAAATTGGCTGCATGACAATGGAGAAAAATGCTAGCGAGGCGTTGATTGATGGCTGGCTAGTTGGTCTTTGTAGAGCTGCATCATTTGCTGGTTGCTTTAGTTGCATCAAGGCCCCTCCTTTGTTTTTTATACCTGTGTTTACATACTGCCACTTTGGGTCTAGTACCCCACTAGCTTTCAATGCTCAGTCGGCAGAACTGCGGCAGATTCGATAATGAAATTATTCTTATCGCTCAAAAAAATTCCAGGAATCTTGGCTAGCAAGTGATGGTATTTCTTGTATTGGCTGCTTATTTTCCCTTGAAAGCATCGCAGGGTGAATTTGACATCCGATCCACGACTACTTTTGCCATTTTCTTTTAATTTAGTAATAGTTTGTGTTACTATTTTCTTCTTCTCATATAATGGCCGATTCCAAACCCGCCGGCGCCAAGCGCCAACGTCGTGACGACGACGAGTTCGCCATTGAAGATGCTCCCATCACGAAGACCTCTGCTGCCAACGGTGGCTCTGCCAACAAACGCCAGCGTCTAGGCGACTCCCGATCGCTCTTCGTCCGTTCCCTGCCGCCGACTGCCACAAGCGAGAGCCTGACCGAGTTTTTCTCCCAACACTACCCCGTCAAGCATGCCGTCGTGGTCACCGACCCTTCCACCAAGGAGTCCCGTGGCTACGGTTTCGTTACTCTTGCCGATGCCGATGATACCAAGGATGCCCAGGTCAAGCTCAACAACACATCTTGGGAGAACCGCAAGCTACGCATTGAGGTTGCCGAGGTCAGAAAGCGTAAGGGTGGCTCTGCCGACAATGGACTTGCTGAGGCCAAGACCAAGCGCTTAGCCGAGCAGGAAGAGGCCCGCCGCCCTCCCAAAATGATCATCCGCAACCTTCCGTGGAGTATCAAGAAGTCTGATCAGCTAGCTAAGCTCTTCTCTGGCTTTGGCAAGGTCAAGTTTGCCGACGTACCAAATGACAAAGGCAAGCTGTCTGGTTTCGGCTTCGTCACCATGCGTGGCCGCAAGAACGCCGAGAAGGCGATGGCTGCCATTAACGGCAAGGAAGTCGATGGTCGTACGATCGCTGTTGATTGGGCAGTTAACAAAGAAGACTACCAGAAGCAGTTGCAAGACGAGTCAAAGCAGCGCAAGGATGAGAAGGCCAAGGCTAAAGATGCCCGCAAACAAGCCAATGGCAGCAAGGACAAGAACGATGAAAAGGACGACGAATTTGCCGGAATGACCGAGGCTGAGCGTGATGTCGCTATATTCATGAAAAACACCGAACTTGAGTCTGAGAAGGAGGACTCTTCTGATGAGGACGAGGATGACAAAGACGACGAAGATGATGATGAAGATGACGAGACCAAGGACCTCCAAGTCGACGACGATGACTGGGAGGAGGATAAAGAGGAAGAAAAGCCACAAAAGAGAATCACAGACAACTCTTCGACCGTGTTCGTTCGCAACCTACCGTTCATCGCCACCGACGAAACTGTCAAAACCTTCTTCACCTCTTTTGGAGCAGTCCGCTATGCTCGTGTCGTCATGGACAGAGCTACCGACCGTCCTGCCGGCACCGGCTTTGTCTGCTTCTATAACGTCGACGACAGTGTTGCTTGCGTCAAGGCCGCACCCCACATTGCCGCCGCACCCGCCCACCTATCCAAGAACGCCCGCAAGTCAATTCTAACCGACGAATCCGCCGACCCAGATGGCAAGTACACCATGGACGACCGTATCCTACAAGTCACTCAGGCTGTCAGCAAGGACGAAGCAACCCGGATGACTGCCGACGGCGCGCAATCACGCCGCGAAAAGGACAAGCGCCACCTCTTCCTACTCAACGAAGGTACCCTAGATCAGCGCTCGTCGCTTTACAAGGCTCTACCTCCCTCGGAGATCAAGATGCGCGAAGCCAGCACTGGTCAGCGCAAGAAGCTCGTACAGAACAACCCCATGCTTCACATCTCACTAACGCGTTTGGCTGTGCGTAATCTTCCCAAGGGCATGGGCTCCAAGGAGCTCAAGCTGCTGGCACGTGAAGCTGTTGTCAAGTTCGCAACGGAAGTCAAAGAGGGTCGTCGTGAGCCACTCTCCAAGGAAGAGAAGTCACGTGGCGTCGCCGAGGCTCGGGAAGCCGAGATGTCACGCAAGGCTCGTGGCAGAGGTGTGATCAAGCAAGTCAAGATTGAGTTCGAAAGCTCCGACGGTTCCAAGATGCCCGAGAAGGAGGGCGCCCGTAGTCGTGGTTACGGTTTCGTCGAATACTCCTCTCATCGCTGGGCACTCATGGGTCTTCGTTACCTCAACGGACACCAAGTCACCGACAGCGAAGGCCGTTCAAAGCGTCTCATCGTCGAGTTCGCCATCGAGAACGCTCAAGTTATTGCTCGTAGAGCTACCCAGGCACGCAACCAGATACGTGCCAATCAGGCTGCCGCAACTGGCGAAAGCAACGGCAAGAATGGCAAAGACGGAAAACCTAGCTTCGAAAAGAGAGATGGCAAGTTTGGCAACCGTCCAGCTGGAAAGTTCGGTAGAAGAGATGACAACCGTCCAGCTGGGAAATTTGGTAGAAGAGACGACAACCGTTCAGGTGGTAGATCTTCAGGCGGCAAGTTTGACCGCAAGAGAAGCGACGAAACTCCCCGTAAACAGGACGACACAAAAGATCATCTACGCGGCAAGGTTATTGCTAGGAAAATGGTCATGCGTAAGAAGAAGAAGGCTATGCGTGCTGGAAAGTAAAGGAACTTGGTTACGGTTATTTAGACGTTCAAGGTTGTGGTCGAACAAAGTGATTTCGTTTTAATCATAAGTGATCTTACTGGCATATATTTTTTGTATAGTTTTGCTGGCGTTAGGGTTTGGAAAAAGAAGAGGGTTCTGCACATTATAGCCCTTTGCTTTCACATTACTACTTGTTACAACTTAAAAAACTACACTATATAGTACTCATTAATCTGCGTTTTTTGTGTTTTCTTTGTTTAGTGTGAGATAGTATGAAGGTGTATAAACCAAATTTTTGGACATATTATTTATTACCAATGTATCACGATATGTGACGGTACTAGAGACAACGGCCTATATAACTAGCAGCTCGACAAGTAGAGAACTCCTGTTAATAAAATGTTGAACAAGATATGAGCGCCTGCCCAACCCACAGTGTATAAGAATTTAGGCGAGAAGACAGTCCAAATGAACAAATGCGTTCTCATAGCGACACAGGCGGCCATCACGGATGTAACACTGACAGCAGTGAAGAATGTTGTTATCACGACATGCTGACCATAACCACCGCTGGATTTTATCTTTTCCCGTTTCTCTGCAAGCAATATAGCGCATGCACTGGCCCAGAATATGGGACCAGCTAGATTGGATGTTAGGGTGAGGAAGCCAACAGCAAATATATTGAAGTTGGTGATGCCATTATATCCCGCCGAGATGTCGATCGAGGAGATTGCGTTGGTGCCACCAAAGGCAAAGAACGATGCATACTGAAGCATTAGCGTAGTAAGAGAAATCTCGGATGATGTGAAATCACTGTTACGAAAAAGCTCAACAAGGACACCCATGAATAGAAACAACGGTATGTTGGTTACTCGTGTTTGCAAGATCAAAAAGAAGACGAGAGCATAGTGAAGAGTCACTAATGAAGAAATGTCAGTCGAGCCCTATGAGATGATAACGTTGTAAAGTACTTACAAGGAACAGTGGATGCATTTGGGTGGGCGCGTCGTTGGTAGACGATATATGCTAAGATGGCAGAAATTAAAGCGAAGGCCGCGCGAGCGACATGTGGTAGAGATGTAGTCTGGGCTATATCTTGGAATGGACTAATCCATGCTTGAGAAATGAGTTCTGGAGAGTCAGTCTGAGTAGAAGCCAGCTTGAAGAAAAATACCATGAACATGGTAATAGAAGCAGTAACATTGGCCAAGCCACTTTTAATGGCGTTGCTGTCAAAATATGAGCGCTGAAGACTTTGAGACAGATTAAAACCATAAAATATCAGAGTTACTGCAACGGCAGACCATAAAAAGCCAGGAGATGGTCGAATGAAGCTCGATACAATGTCGGGACCACCAGCAAACTTTTGGCCAGTTTGATTCCAGCCTCTGGTCAAACGAAGCATACTCAAGGCCCCAACGAGCCATCCAGTAACGTTAACCAAAGTGTTACTGCAAATATTGGTTAGTATAGCTAGATTAGTATAAGGCGACAAGACGAATGAACGTACGTTGATTTCGAAAATCGATGTTTAGTGAGGAGCGTTAGCCAGGCAGAAGTGGTCCAATACCAAAAGTGTTGTTCTTCTTCCACAAAACTACTGCCAAACATCATGACTCCGTAGAGTAGAGTAACTGCATAGAGAGGCCAGAATGTGCGTCCTAAACCAATGGTGGAAGAAGTAGCGATAGACATGGATATCACTGCAATACCAAGACCATAAGAGATGTAATCCATTCGGAAGTTACTCGCCATATTTCCCATGAGATCACAAGCAGAACGGAGCCACTATATCAGTTAGAGTTGAGTTACATTGTGAAAGCAACGGAAAGAAACTCACATCGACAAATTCTGATAACCATTCATCACTGAAATTAGAATCTGGTGGGAAAACTGTAGTCTGGCCTTTTAATCTTTGCCAGCGACAAGCAAGGCCATGAGCATCTGAATTAGGGGATTTGCAGTTATTCTCGGTTGCTTGGTCAAAAATGCTTTCACCAAAAGCAGCAGTTACAATACTAGATATTTGATGGGCATTGCGCGCAAGAATCTTAGCGCGCTCATGTTCTACAGTCCATTAGTACATTTACATATGAATTCTAAAGTATTCATCATATCATACCTGTGCCCCATAGTCCTAAGAACTGTGGGATTGTAGTCCCTAAAGCGTTTTTAGGCACTGGAAAGCCTAATAAGGCAGCTAATGTTGGGACAACATCTGACTGTTCAACAAAATCATAGTATCTGAAGCTCTCAGAGACAGGCAGAGGAGAAACAATATCCTTTTGTGCGATGGATTTCAGCTTCGGTGAAAGGAAGACCAGAGCAGGGGAGGTTTCGCCGGCCGAAGAAGCACCGTGATTGCCAGCCTCATTCATACCATGATCACCGCAAAAGACAAAGAGAGTGGATTCTAGATGATTCTCGGTTTCGAGAGCAGAATATATTTGCTTGACAATTCCGTCCATTTCTTTTTGCTTCGGAATCATATTAACGCTGTAGGCCTATTAGCGTTGGGATGTGATGTTACAAGGCTTGGAATTACACACCTATTGGGGCCGGACTTATGGCCAATATGATCGAGGCCGAGATAGTGCAAGATCATGACGTTCCAGTCGCTCTTCTTGAGTTCGGTTGGGATGTGTCTTGTCACATTGTTGTCGACAATAGTAAAATCCTGCTACTAAGTTAGAAGCTGAGCTTGCAAGGCAGTCTAAAATTCAAGACCTACAGCAACAAAGAAGCTTGTCGTGCCGTCACTACGATCAAAAGTATCAGGAAATAGCTTCATCCATGTATCGTCTCCAAACATGACAAGCTTTCCATCTTCCTTAGCCTTCATCTGGAGCAGCCAGTTATCTTGAGTAGTCAGAGCCGACGACTTGTCGCCCTCGAAGACGTTTAGAATGACATCTAGAAACGACGGAATTGAGCCGGTAGTCAGTGCCTTCAGGCGAGGCATCGTGACAGTGGGAGAACGGGCATTTGCCGTGAATGGAATGGCTCCTCCCTCGCGAATCAGTCTACAATATAATTAGTATGGATAATTCCTCTTCTAGCGTAAACGACAGCTTACTGTTGAGTGAACTCGAAACCGCTGCCTTCGGAATAGACAAAATCGCTCCGTAGCGCATCGATCACCATGAACACAAGACGGTCAAACTGGGCCTTGGGTGGACTGCCATATGGTAAATCATTGTTGCTGGCAAGCCCAGAGAGCAATGGCTTGTATGGGAAGAAGCCGAGGCCGAACACGACGAGCGAAACGGCAGCCAAAATGTTCGCTGCAACGGCCTGGAAAATGCGCATGGTTTGGATATGACGCGTTGTTTTATAACGTTAAGCCCAAAAACTCATGGCAAGGCTGACAAGGAAGATGGTGATGGAGTTGTAGGTAAACAATGCCAAAAGGGTAGTTTCAATGTAAGATGCCTAGAACGGGATATATAGTGGGGGATGGATGCGCTGCTAAAGTTGCTAAAGCTATTTATTGTTTAGCAAAAACCGCGTAGTTGCGGAATTTGGACGTCAATATAGACTATGTGTTGAAGCACTCAAGAATATAAAAAAATCACAGTAGAACAAATGGAAAAAAAACTTCGTATGACGATCCACGACGTTTTCCTCGAAGCAATTAAATAAAATATATGATACCCGAATTTAGTGGTGACAAGCAAGCCTCAATTCATTGAAAAAGCCACGTCCACTTGAATATTTACAGGGTCTCCAGCCGGCTCTGTGGGGCCGGTTTCAAGCCGATTGCGATCTTCAGAGTCCGGAATGCGCCATCACGTGACTACGAGATTCAACCTCGGGTGAAGAAGACAAGACAACTAGAAAGTCTCTTGGCATTGCTTGTCTATTCAATTTCATTTTTGGTTCATAAACAGCTATCGTAGATTGATCTTAAAAATAGATCTTCATAACTCGCTTTTCAGATTGCTTCGAATTTTCAAAGTGACTTGTGAAGTTCGTATCGTTAACTCTCAACTTCTCATTGTTCTATAGAGCTATGAGAGGCCCGGATTAAGAAATGAATGGCTATTTACTTAGGCAAAGGAAAAAACTGGTATATTTTGCAGTGTTTCTGGGAGTGATTGAGAAAAGCAATTGCACTGTTAACAAAATATATTGAATAAAATAATAAACCGTAGGTACCATGGTATGTGCATATCGAAACTGAAGTGAATCCCCTTAACAATTTTTTTCAAGAAAAACAACACATTAACAAAGAATAAAAACAAATGAAGAGAAAAGCATCGTCTAGCATAGTTTGCTATCGTTCATCTCTTGCCGCGCGTGCGCTCCTTGAAGGTCTTAAAGACAATGCTTGACTTCTTGCCCCGGCGCTTCTTCTGTATCCGCTTGCCATCGGTCTTAGCAGAAGTCTTGGAAGCAGCACCATCAAGCTCCATATCTATAACAATAGTTAGTGGCATGTGAACACCGTAGAGTGCAGAGTTGTTTGTCTTACCATCACCCTCCTTCTTCTCCTCTTCAACATCAGCAGCATCGTCTATATTGTAGTTAGTATATGCAAGACAAAACGGTAGTAACAGGGCTATACATACCCATCTTCACCTCGACAATAGGCTTAGGAGCCTTCGCCAACTCAAGAAGCTTAGCTGAGAGACGCTCAGTGCGAGCAGCCTCAACAGGGCCAAAGACCTTGTTCTTGAGTCTGAGGTTGTGTTTTTTGAGAGCACTGGAACGCGCACTTCTAGCCATTTTGAATGTATGTGAAAATTAAAACTTGGTGGGTGTGAAAAAATATGATATCATGAAAGTTGAATGTAGCGTTTGTGGTAAATTCGTTGATAACTTCTGTTGGTCGTTCTGTAACTGAAAAAAAAATTAAAAATCGGCGCTGATGGCTAGGATTGGAAAGCAGTGGGGCCTTTTCTTCATCGATAAGCCTGTTAGTTTCAACTAGCATAACAGTTGAATTGCGAGACGCCACACCGACGGTTCCACAAAAGACACTGTGTGGCGTCGATGGCTGCCCACTTGATCCAACCCTTGCCTGGCTTTGCTAAACTTTGCCTGCTTCACTGCTTAACAAAAAAAGTCACAGCGTTGCAACTGTTTTAAAACAAGCTTGAATGCGCCTGGCAGGCCAGTGGATCGAGGACCAACCCAAATAAAATCAAATACCACTATAATACCAGCCATAGCGCGACTTCAAGGCCTCTGCTTGCGCCAGTTTGAGTCGGAGCGCATAACTTTTCTGCCACCTCCGACCGCTTCTATTGTCCCAGTGACATCAATCGCTAGCTTCACATCGTAACATATCGACCCGTGAATTCTTCCTTTAAACTCACCATCGGCCTTCTACTATAGGATTCCTTCCTGCGTACCTCTGTGCAATAAATCTTGACCAGTTAGTTATGCTGATTTTTTGTACGACTTTGCCCTATCTTCCGTATCTGCGTCAGCCTCTCTCGATTTGTGACGCTCAGCAACTGGCCCTGAGCCCAACTCGATAGTAACCATCGCGATAATCTGTCTGGCTCTTGCTCACAGAAGCTCTACCGTCATATGCATACACTTTAAGCCTGTCAACCAATGACTACTTCGGCCCAATTTCTACGCCTGGAATCGGACAGCCTCTTAGCCTCGCCCAAGTCTCAAATCTTCTGAGATAGGACTCTCTGTTTATATCACCACTCACGAAGTCCTTGGAAGCAATCACTGGTCTAAGGCCTTTATAATACTAGGTTGATTACTCCTATATTACCATCGTATAAGATATCTGTTGTCTGCCTGGCCTAGCAATAAGTTCTGGGAGTTTCATTGCCTGACTGTACTATATTCCTCTTTTTTTTTTTTACAGCCTGCTTTATGCACACAACGATATTGTTCATTCCCCTAGTCCTCAACATCACGCTTTTAGTTGAACAAGAACAAAACCACGACAGTCTCGATTTATCTCGTCCCATTGCCTGGAATTTGGCTTTGGGGAACTAGCTGGGGCACACGAAAACATATTCGGATATTCTTGCTCTCCCAGAAGCGCCGCGGCGTTCTAACGCAAGATCCCGTCGACTGCAGCAGCTCCTTCGCCCTTGCCCAATATCTTGGTTTCCTTGTGCATTAGCTGCCGCAATGTCGTTCATTGCCCAGCATGATATCCAGCGCCTTCTCAAGGTTGTCAATAGCAGCACATTACGCGTAAAGAGCCTAGCCTCAATCCTCTCCAGATACGGCCTCAGCAAAACCGGCGTCAAAGCCGAACAACAAAAGCGTCTTTCTATTCGTGAGTGAACCGATATTCCTGTCAATACTGTGTATAGTAACGCGATAATGTCTCAAGTTGCTATTGACTGAATTCTTGATCCTCTTGGCCAGCCGGTAAAAAAAAAACTAACCGCCTTACTTTCTTCTCCTTCACCGTAGTTATCCAAGATGCTGTCAGCAACGAAAATGTAGCCGTATTCTACCAAATCATGAACGACGTATACTCCGAACTTAAGCTCGATATTCCCAGTGACTCTGGAATGCCTCTCAATATGAAGCAGCCCAACTCAGGGTGTCTGTCGAACCAGCGTCATATTCCGAATCATAATACATCACAAGCGCCAAGACAACACTGGTCCATCCCATCTATACGACCAACACCGATGATAGACGAGCGTATGTTTCTTCACTCTATACAGGTCTTACGACTTTCCATCAGCTCGTATTTCTAATATATATCGATAGGACTTGGTTTTAAGAAAAGCCCATTCTATGAAATAAAGTCGCAACTAGGAATGACAGAATCTTGTGCGGGTACGTAACAAACTCAACCTTTCGACATATTTTTGATGCTCAACATAATTTCTAACATGTGAAGCTTTGACAGCATTACCAAGCCATCGGAACAGTGTCAAAGTCGAAATCAGCCTTCAACAATACCATCAACTACAACAGGTCATCAACGATAAGAAGAGTCGGGTGTACGTGTTCTGCGCCGACGAGTACTCACACGGAAGAGATATCACCTTTCCCTACCAGTCACAAATCCGAATCAACGGGATAGATATCCGGGCTAGTCTTCGTGGAGTCAAAAAGCGTCCTGGATCTACAAGGCCGGTTGACATCACAGAACACCTACAGTTGAATCCTAATAGGCCAAGCGCGGTAGACTTGCTTGAGTTTGTATATGAGCAAACCCATAGAGTAAGTACTCTACTCCGGTTTTTCTTTATCATTTAGTTTTCTAACTAGATATACAGCAATTTTACCTTGCTATATACATCTGTCAGGTGATTCCAGTTGACGAACTCACGGCTATCATCGCCAATCGAGCGAAAATCACCAAGCTTTCCGTGATCCAAGAGCGTAAGCAAGCCATCCTCCTATTTCGTTTATATCATAGAGTATATCTTCTAACACAGCCATCGTGGTGTAATAGTAACCAAAAGCCTAAACGACCCGGACATCCAAGCAACCTCTCAAATAGTATCGTTGAAATGCCCTCTTTCGGGATCACGGCTTCAAATACCTTGCCGTGGTCAGGCTTGCCGACATATACAGTGCTTCGATGTATCGTCATATCTTCTATTGCAACAACAAGGACCAACATGGTCATGTCCTATTTGCAACAAGTATACACCCTACGAGCAACTAGCCATTGACCAATATGTTCAAGAAATATTAGTCACGACTGCATCATCTCTCGAACAAGTCGAGATAGAGCCTGATGGTGAATGGCACATCCCACGGGCCAAGACAATCGAGGCCCCCAAGACTGAAAATAGTGACGACGATCTCATCATTTCCGGCGATAATGTTCTGCATATCGATGATTCGTACAGCCATTCAACCGTACAAGCCACGCCAGTCAAAAATGCAGCCGCCAGTGCGAAACGCAAGGTTGTAATAGATCTGACGTTTTCAGATGACGATGACGAACCACCCGTCAAGAGACAGACTACAGCCCATGGCAACATCGGTATGGATTTCAACGCCTTGAATGGTGGGCTTCCCATAAATCTCCCCGTCGGCGGAGGTTATCACATGGGAAACCACAATGATATCTCTCATGGTCAATCGCAGGTGTCACGATGGCTAGAATCTTGCCCACCTTCCAACGAGCAATCTCGATATGACAATCATCACCTCTAGGGTCATGTTCAGGGCGCCATTCTCACTGGTTTGACCCTTCATGTATTGATGCTTTTTGCGTGTATTATTGCTTCCGCGGGTGAGGGTTTATATGGCCAAATGGCTTCTATTCCTTTCCTGCACCCAACACACACTGTCTTTGGTTGTTCTATCCTGGCTTTGGCTTGTTGTCTTGCGCTGTATTTTTTTTTCTATCTCTTTCAAGTGCTTGCATAGCAAAAACTGGAGTGAGGTCTATCTCTATCAACCCAAAATGTTGATAGTTTCGCTTTTTTTTTCTTTATGGTGCTTTTATCACCCTTCATCGGAGTCCCATTGTTTTCGTTTTTTTTTGCATGGCCGGATCATCATATTCTCAAGCCTCTTCTTCATATTCTATGCTCACCCTTTCTTCATTGTTATTTTTTTTCTTTGCTTGAACACCATCCATGAGCAGATGGTTTTTTTTTTCCCTTTTACATCGGGGAGGATCTTGTCATACCAATATTTTGGCGTTAGTTATCGTTGTTTTATCACCTAGTCGAGTTATATCAATGCTGTAGTTGGGCATTTTATTGTTTATTATAAGTCATGACGATATCTAAATCTCATATTAAATTTCAAAAGCTCCAGCAATCTTTGACTAGAAATGAACATTGAGTTTCTTCATACATAGTTAGGGTTATAATAAGTGGAGTCTTTTTGAGCAACTAAGAGTACGTAGTAAAGCTACGCTCACCGCCCGATTTTCTGCCGGGTCTAGCTAGAGGGGGAAACGAACTATCACTAAGAACTATGACGACCAGTCAAACAACACCACAAAGCAAAACATCGTGCTTAAAAATCTAGAATCAACTTCTCATTGGCATAAACAACAAGCGACCCTCTGATATTTATATATTTTTCTATACCAAATCGCCTTAATTCAAGCCATACGCGGTTTTCTCTTCTACACCTGCTTTTCGCCGAGCCTTTGCGACGACGAACAACACATTGACAACTGGTCACTAGCCTCATATTGAGACATCTTGTTCTGCCTTTGGTGAACTATACCTAGTTTCAACTCTGGGAATAAGACCGAGAGGCTGTGACTTTGGGTTCGAACGTAAAAGTCGTGCTTTCATTGTGTAGACACGGATAGTTGGTGAATCTGAACACAACAGACGGACAACTTTACTCGAAGCGATAGAATAGACGACACCCTACAACCAATATCGACATCGCAAGCTCTATCCCGTGATATAGTCCTAGTTTATATCCCCAGATAACGAAACGATATAGCGTAAACCAGGACAAACCATATCAGTCTCGACACTATGTCTTTCCAAAACGTCCCACAGCCTGTCTCTACAGACCCAGATGCAGACTATCTTGCCATATCCTGCCTCGACTTCCTCCTCATCGAACTGGTCCCGCTTGCATTCCGCGTGACCAACGACCTAGAACCCGAACTCGCGATAGCGCCACTCGGCGCAGCTACTGCTAAGCAACATTCCACGTCAGATTCTGCCACTACGGCTGCCAGCATAACGACGGGCGGTGGGGCTTCTATCAGCTCATCGGCCATTGCTGGTGGCACAAAGAAAATGGACGAAGATGAAGAGAAGGATGCCGTGTTTTATAGGTTAGAGACTCTTGGATATCGTGTAGGACAAGGCCTCGTGGAAAGGTAAGCATATATATATATATATATATATACCCAAATTAGACGTATATCGACGGTTAAAGTAAAGAAATACTTGATGGCTAACACATCGACTCTTGATATGATTTTGTTCTTAGATTTTCAAAAGATAGGCCACGCTTCAATGACACACTAGATGTGATCAAGTTCCTATGTAAAGATCTATGGACGTTGATATTTAGAAAACAAATTGACAACCTAAAGACGAATCATAGGGTATAGCTCTCTCATCTCCCGTCAGACTCCTTTGGAAAACGCAGGGCCTTTTTATACTGACATATCTTGAAAATATAGGGCGTCTATGTACTCACAGACAATACATTTCGACCATTAGCGCGGATGAGTGCCGAAGCCGGTGGCCAAGCCGTGGCCCGCGCACAACCTGTAAGTTAATACTTCACTGCTATATAATAGCCATAGACTCTCTGTATACACGAAGAAATATTGTATGCTAACAATTGTTACAGTTCCTGTGGTTTCCCTGTGGCATAGTCCGTGGAGCTCTGGCGGCTATGGGAATTGATGCTACAGTTAGCGCAGATACAAGCGACTTGCCCACGGCTATCTTCCAAATCAAAACAGCCACATCTAAGCAATAAAAGCTAGGTAGAGAAGGGATCTGTATAATAATATTAATTATAGCTAGTTGGGTTCAATTTTATCGTTCGTGATTTGAGGCCTAAATATGGAGGAACCCAAATTGTGATATCAATATTATCATGCCTCATCTCATACATTTGATAGTGGGCATACTGTGTTATGCCATTTATCGTCTATGGTGTGGTTGTGATTATCTTATTATATGAGCTAATAACAATCAAGGAAGTGTGCTGATAGATTGTGATTATATGGCCAGCCGCTATAGAGATAGTTTAAGTTTGTTTGACTTGATCATTATTAAAACAAGATCACCACCAGGTCATTAACGGTGACTTTACACCATGGGGTTTATATAGTATCATGAAGGCTTTTTCTTTTTTCTATTTAATATATTGCTTTCTCTCATCATGGCCTTGTCAATGTTTATAGCTAAACGACTTTCAGTTTAACCCTATTCCATAAACCCCTGCACCAAAACAAGAGCTTATGGGTATTTTTGTTGCGTAGATACACTAGAGGCAGAGCTAAGACATATCTGCTGATTCTTAAATGACAGAGATATCTCGACGGTAATATCTTAATAGCTATACAGTAAGGGAATGATGTTGACGACATGAGTTTAGAAGCGTTATGGATTTAACAAAACGACAGGATACAATCATGCATTTCCAGATGTCTCTGTGGTGATCTTACAACAACCTAGTCATGGTTACATTTGAGGCCAGCGGCAGGAGATGTTTTCGCGGCTATTTGTTTTGGGATACATCAATGTTATATCAAACAGCGTAACGCTGAGCTCTTCTTTAATGATACCACGTAAGTATTGTATTTCAGCATTTTAGCTGATATTATCACTGTTTAAGTTATCCTATAGCGAATGAGCTTTATATATAATTCGTACGTTAATAAAACTGTAACCCCTCTTCCTTATATGGCCTTCGTTCTTTTTAAACTGCAATCATCTTATTCTTCAAATTATGGATCTCAATCAAATATACCCTCTTTCTAAGCTAAAAGCAGCGTTGACAAATACGAACCCTACAACATTGACAACAAGAAATCTATGCCATATTTGTAAGGCATGCGTATCAACAGTTATCGAAACAGTAAGTAGAAGTAGCATAACATTTTGTGTTTCTCAGTCTCATGAATATTGATCATACCTCTTTAGGACTTCGATTATACCCTTGAACAAATTCTCAGCGGTATCTCATCGGCAGTACCCTGTGCTATATGTTCATACTTGGCAGCCCTTATCACCGAGTATAGAGACGCTCATTATATCAACTTCTACCGTACTGAGAATATAATTCATATTTTCAAGTATAAGATTCAGGACATTAGATGTATATACCAGGTTGATCTTAGGTTGCCTGATCATCACTATGCTAGCAAGCCAGTCCAGAAACGGATCAACCTAAAGTACTTTGTAATCTTGGATTCACCACTATCATTAACTGTTGATGGAAAAGCTATCTATTTTCTCAAAGACTCAGATAGTGATCGTCCCTATTTCCATTATGCTAGATCTAGCGATACACTATCGAACTCAAGCCGATTTCCTGTATTAGCTGATTGGCTTTCGGAGTGTAGAGAAGAGCACGACGAGTGTAGAAAGCATCAAACATCTTCTTTCTTAGTTGAGGGATTTCGGCTTATTGATATCATAGAGTCTTGTATCAGACAATTTAGATCAGTTGATCTTTGTCGGCTTGAATATGCTGCCCTAAGTTATCTTTGTGGGCAGGGGGCAAATCACAAATCAGCACATACTTCGTGTTTGACTGATGAGACAGAAGCTGACTTCATGTCAAAGGGTGGACTTTGTCTTCAAAGTCTCCCCCAAACAATTGTTGATGCTATTCATGTAGCAAAGCAGGCCGGGTTCCGATATCTCTGGGTTGATACTCTTTGTACCAAACAGAATGATACTCACCACACTATACCAAAAAGTGCGATTTACCGATATTCATCATTGACGATTATTGATGCCTGGGGTGAATCCCTAAAGTCTGGGCTTTATGGAGTCTCGACTCGTCACGCGCCAACAAGGCTTTGGATGCTAATACTCAACTCACATTAGTTGAAGAGGGTGCCTTTTGGAGACTCCAGTCTGAGTTAAATTCTCTTCATTCACCACCTCGGGGCACAAATTCTTGTACTCAACAAGATCATGTTTCTTCAACTCGATCTATTGCTTTTACTGAGAAGTGTTTGGTCTGGAAATGCCGTTGTCATGTTAGGAATGAGGTATTACAGATACGATCTCTGCCAGGTAGCAATTAATGTAGTCAATATATACTTACTCTAGCATATGTTTTAGATACATAGTTTATTCGTGTACCACACTAAACCATGGAATTTATAAGAAAAAAATAGTCACTAAACGCTAGCACCTCTTTCGATGATATGCTCAGTAGACTAACAATACGACATGTCTCAGTCGTTCTTTCGATTTATTTATCACAAAAGTCAATAGCCACTGTATACATCTCTATCCAAGTACAATCAATCTTCGTTCCCACTCAATAGAAGTGATTTCTTCACTGAGATAGTTGTCCCAAGAGTCGATACGATATGCCACGCCATCAGTGAACTCGACCTCTAGGACTAACCCTTGGCCAAAATATAGAAAATGTGACACAACATTGTCTTGATAGAGTCGCTCAGGTCGATATCTCTTTTCCAAGTGCAAAGGCGGAGTAGCCTTTATCTTATATGGCTTAATCTCATCTTCTGTGTTGACAACCGGTAAAGCTTTATGCCTCGCCCAGAATACCAACATCTGGTCATCAGGAATAGAGCCAAGCGCTGACTGTGTTAGCTCGGGAATCTCCCTAGATATGTCCTTAAGAGTAACCCTTTCATGTCCTGGAATGTCTTCAGAACAGTCATCAAGTTCAACGACTTTGTTTTCGTGTTCTAGGAACTCAAGGGCACAAAGCGGAACTAAGCGAAGTGGCGTATTCCGAAGAATGTACTGAGTACCAAATCTTGGGCTTTGATGACTACATGACTTATGGTTAGCTCGAATATACATATTTTTATGATGGCTTTCAAAGAAAACTTACTATTTCGTTTCGTAGGTCTCAAACTCAGCTACATTGATAAAGCCAAATGGCGACCAACTTGGAAATTTGACATGAACCTTGAGACTGGTCATCGGGAGAGTTGACTTATGAGTTCGGCGCTGTGGATAATGATAACGGCTGTACTCATCGAAAGACCACATGATATCAAGAGATTTCCGACCTTCTTTAGATCCATTGGTACACGGTAGCCCCCATATGATCGGGGTTTCAAGGCGTTCTTGGAAGAATTGAGCTATGCTTGAAAATGCATCATGAGCATCACCCTGAAACGTAATGCTACGCTTGAGGAACTTTCTGACCTCATCTCGGTAATTCCTCAAAGTATACGTCGACTCTTCCCCAACCTTGGAATGGTGTATTACTTCCACATCGTTCTGCACGTGATAACGACACTGCCAATAAGCACCCTTTTCAGTGAAAGCGATTGATCTTGAAGAGAAGAAAAGCTCTTGCTGGGTCCAAGCACGGTCTCCCCAAGGAGAAAGGTTACAGAGGTTGGATTCAGGTGTATCAAACTCCCCGATATTGGGCCCTTGTGCTCTCATATGAGGGTAGTCCGAATATAATACTAGCTCTGGGCTGATAGTGAAAATTCCGGGTTTTACACAAGGAATCGAGACTCCGCAAAGACCAGAACTTGCTGCTTTGCCACACCCATCGATGATAGTCAAGGAAGCATATTGGTAGATAGCAGCCATTGCTGCAAGTTGGTGGATCTTGTCATTCTTGACATCCTGTAGAATACAAAGAGCATCGACCCAGAGATATCGAAATCCAGCCTGCTTTGCCACATAAATAGCATCAACGATCGTCTTGGGAAGGTCTTGAAGAGGAAGGCCATTCTTTGGTGTGAATAGAGACTTCGTACTAGATAATAGGAGATGTGTGTTTGCTGACTTCTCATTTTCGTATCCCCAGACGTAGCTCAATGCAGCATATTCGAGTTGGGAAAGATCGACCGAGTCGAATTGCCTGATACAGCAATCCTGGATGTCTATGGCTCGAAATATCCTGATTGGAAAAGGACGTGATTGATGCCGTCTACACTCAGTATGCTCTTTGCCTTCTATACACTGAGAAAGCCAGCCAGTCAGCAAGGGATATTGAAATACCGGTACATCCCGCATTCGCTCAAATATACTGAGGCCAAGGCTAGAAGAGCCATCACTTTCCTCGTCTTCACTGTGGCTGGCTACCGAAGACTGAGCCTTCATGATGACGGTAAAGGACGACAGGTATCTCCAGTCGTCTTCGGGCTCTTCCGAGTGAATATGGGAGTTTTCAGGAAACGGGGGGGGGATCTTGGTATGACAAGACAATCTATACTCATATTGTTTGTCGATAATAAGTTGAACTATAGGTTCATGGGGCAGATAGTTCAAGTGGTCAACATTCTTGTAGTCAGTAACAAGTTTTGCTAGATATGAGCATAGGGTACATATTGATAGCGATGAGATACCACCTAGAAGTATCTCATATGTATATTTCTGAGACGTAAACTGTGAAGTGAACTAGGTAGACGAGTTAGCTCTTAGTAGATAACAATAAAGAAGACATGGACATATATACATTTCGCCCTTCAACTGGTATGCTGATGTTACAGAATTCACAAAGTGCAAATTTAGACTCTGTAGTGAGGGTCGCTGCTAACTTTTGCCGTAGTTTCGACAGAGGATATCTCGGAATAGAATCCATGATATATAAGAGATAAGATAATTCGTACGAGGAATAAAGATGTAATATCAGAAGATGAAAGTTCGTTAGGGTTGATACAAGTGACTGATCGTGCCTATATATCTCGCGCCGTATGTACATATTTCATCGTACTATCCAAAATCACAGATGTTTTAGTATGATGCTTATATCATCATATACAATCAGTAATCACACCAGGCTGGGCTTGGTAGCATTTGGTGTCAGCTACATACATATGTGTATATGTACATTTACGAATCCGGTACAATGATAGCTACCCAATGTCCTAATAAGACCATTTGCAAAAGCTACCCAAGGTGGGATCGGTAAGCGATAGTTGACTACATATTATCAGAGCCAGTTTAATTTTTCAATAACTACGCTGGTGTTACATAACACTTTTGGGCCCGGCATTTACACAATGTTTGAGTTGGTGGTTAGTTGAATTAGAAGTCAATCAACATCCCATTCTAACTGTCAGACATACAAATGATTAGGTTATCTGGGAGCATTGCCTACTTACTTTATTTGCTAGATCACCAAATGCACCGTGAGTTACATTGTGTGCAATGTTTTGCTTGCGCTATGAGTGCTGTCTTTGCAAATAATACATTACTAAGTCCAATGGCTTGAAGTCTTACTGTCTAGTTCAGTTGTTACACAATCTAACTAGCTTATAGATAGTGCCCAACAAATAGTTGGCTGGGTATAAGTACATGTTGGGTTTGAAGTACCCTTAGTTATAGCCTATGTAGAGCAAGAAAGAAATTGATATCAGCTAGTGTCCATTTGAATTTTGAGTTTGTAGAAAAAATAGTTGCATGTCAGGATAAGTAAAGCCTTGCTAACTTGGAGGCTTGTCAATATGTCTAGATAGATCCCATTTCATTTGATTTCCAAAAAGCCAAAATGGAGTTTTTCTTAAACAATGGCAGGCGTAACAGAGAAGATAAAAAAACAAAAACAAGAATATCATCATCATAAAGTCATCAGCATAGCTAGCACAGTCCCTCGATCCCATTATAGCTCTGAATAAAAATGGCCCCTACGCTTATTGTAATTATCGCAAGAGAGAGTCCAACGGTGCCTAGTTGGTAAAAGAGCTGAGCTAGCCATGACTTGATCTTCATAGCATAGATACGCCAGTTCCCCTCTCGGGCTTCTCTTCACTATAGAGCAAGCCCATGTATGATCATTTATGGAAACTTATAGGATGTGATGTATGGTGTATGGTGCTGGGTCCGAGATATGGGTTGCGTTGTGTAGTTGTGATGTGGGGGAGTAGTGGTGTTGTTAGTAAGGGTGGGAAGGGAGAATATTCACTTTTGCTCAGCAGGCTTGTTGGCGAAGATAACGCCCTTCTCGATGCTGCCCTGAAGGCCCTTCAGGCAGGCATCCAGAAGCTTCTGCTCCTTTTCGGTTACACCCTCAAGGGGATCGTGAACCTTCTCGACACCGTCAACCTGATGGACATATTAGTATAGGTTCTTCCATATTGGTCCAATGTGATTTTTCAAGTTATGTACTTACACCTAGTTCAACGGGAACGGAAAAGAAATCACAGCCAGTCTTCTTGGCAATCTCGGCACCGCCAGGAACGCCGGGGAGATAGACGTAGGAGGGCTCAATAAGGCCCTTCTCACCAGCCGCAGCACGGAGAACCTTCTCAGCGAAGCTATTAAAGGACATGTTAGATACAATTGATTATATAAATGACACGTCAAATTTTTCACTTACCGGTAACCGGCGTAGGCCATGGAGAGCGTGGCAGAGCCAGCACCATTCTTAGCCTTCACGACCTCATCACCGCCAAACTGAACACGATTGACTAGAGCATCGTACTTGTCATCTGGAATGGACACAGCAGGAGTGGCCTTGCTGAACAGAGGGACAATAGTTTCGCCAGAGTGACCACCAATGACGGGGATAGTCAGCTCAGACTTGGCAATGCCAGTGATCTCAGAGACAAAAGTCTCGGCACGAACAATATCCAGAGTAGTGACACCAAAAAGGCGCTTGGCGTTGAAGACACCCTTAGCTTTCAAGGTCTCGGCGGAAATAGGAACAGTGGAGTTCACAGGGTTAGAGATGACGAGAATGAAAGCGTTAGGAGCAACCTCAGCGGCAGCAGCAATCAAACCCTTGACAATACCAGCGTTGATGTTGAACAGATCATCACGGGTCATGCCAGGCTTGCCTAAAGTAGGACGAGAAGAAGTCAGTACAAGAAGGAATATAGCGAAAGTAACGGGTCCGAAACAAAGGGAAGTCCAGTCCTATTAAAAACCCCGACCAAGTATATACAGCAAACCAAAGCATGCATATAGGCCTCAGTCGAGCATGTGACAGAGCAAGACATTGGTCTCACATTCCCCGCTTCGGAATATTCGGTTGGGGGAAAGCCGTGGTACGGGACAAAAGCGAAGTATAGGGCAAGTCGAGGTAGATTTCATATAGGGTTAGGGAGGACAACGGTAGAATATAACACAGGCTAGTTTTAGGCTCAATACGTACGAGGAATTCCCGCGGGGATCACAATGATATCGGCATCCTTGAAGGCAGCCTTGACACCATCGTTCTCGGGTAGGAAGCCAGTTACGGTGGCCTTGGAAGAGATATGAGAAAGGTCGGCAGCAACACCGGGGGTGTTGACAACATCATAGAGAGAAAGCTCGTCAACAAGAGGGGAGAGCTTGAGCAACAGCGACAGGGGCTAGATCCAGAAAGATGGTCAGCAAGACGATTCTCCAAAAATAAAGCATCTCCAATAAGCTCTGTTCTGTTGATTGTGGAGGCCGGCCGATGGACAAGCCGCAAATTGCACAAGCCAGAAAGATCCTAGCATGTGAAGCAAGCAGGCAATTCCATAATGCGGCATAATAGCGAATCACTCGGAACACCGGAGAAGCCACACATTTGGGGATATAGTGGCCTCTCATGGAGTGCAGATAACGGAGATATAGAGCCATTGGAGAGGGGTTATAGTGCAATCTTACCTGACCAATACCGCCAGCGGCACCAGCAACAACTACAATCAGAAGTGATAAAGTTAGAAAAAAAAACGTCGTCTCTCAGCTTGCGTTAACCGTCAGCCAGTACTTCAACATGTATAGTGGCATGTATACTAGCGGGGCAGGGGTTGAATTCCGACGCGGGGGATTGGTCGGTTCTAAATTCCATGTGAATGCTCAGCCTAGCAGACTCTCAGACTCTTAAACAGATAAGACAGACAAGACAGACAAGACAGACAACAGCACACAGAGAAAATGAACCAGCATGAGGCTTCCACAAAGCCCGAGAGCTCTTGATGAGAGCTCGGAAATCGACTTACCAGCTTGACCATTTTGACGGGCTTCAATTGAGTGTGCGAGAAAATTAATGAAAAAAGAGTATGAGAGTAGCGGCAGCTAGACGGCAGTACGGCAGACGATGGATGATGGATATTATGGAAGCGGTTTTAGTAGAAAAAACAAGCTGGACAAGGAAGACGGCAAGATAGATTCTGTGATGTACGATAAGAAGAAGGGGAAGATAAGTAACAAAGAGAAGGGAGAGAAAGAAAGAAGAGGGAGAGAAAGAAGGACGACTTGCAAATATGGCAGGAGTGGCTGTTGTATTTAAGATCTAAAAGCGGCCAGTACCTATCGCGGTAGCTGCGAAATCGAGCCAGCTGCGAAAAAAAAAGGTAGATAGGCAGTAGCTTGTCCCGGTCGGAAAGCACAAGCTTTGCTTCCCACGTTGAGCTTTTGCTAGCTGGCTCTTGAAAAAAAGAAGAAAAAACAGTGCTCCACAAGTCCATAGCCGTGCTATATCTGTAAGTCGACAAATGATACGTCTTCCTTTTTTCCTCCTTTGGTTTTTTCTTTTTTTCTTTTTTTTTTTGGAGAAACAGGGTGGTGAGAAAGAGGAGTAGCTTAAAGTCGCTAGGTTCTGCAAGTACACCACACACGCCCCCCCTCCCCCGGCTGGACTGTCCGCAGAAAGGTTTCTTGTCCCTGCTCCTTGGCTTTCTTTCTATCTGTTTGGCCGACTTTGCGAGCTTCTCCAGAGTTGAAAGGAAAAAAAAACCCGATGGCCTTCAGGGTGTCTTTTCCAGTATGCAAAAGAGCTCTCTCTATATGGGTTACTTGTGGAAGCTGCAAGGCGATGACAATGGCTGGCCAGAACAGGCAACTGGCTAGTTGTATATTGTAACGCTCCCACCTTCTGCTTACACAGACTAAGAAGTTTGCTTTTATTCTTCTCTCTTTACAACTATGGTCTTGCTCGGTTGTCTCTGTCTTTTTTTTCTTTTGCTTTCTTTCTGGCAAAAACTGGTGCATTTAGCCGGCCAATGGGCTGTTGGTGAAGTAGAGCCGCTTATCACAACATCGCCCGCTGGTTGTTGCCGCCATTGGTGCGTTGAGGCTGTTACATGCATACATATGTTGTAAACATCTTGGAGTAGATCCCCGCACTTTCTTTTGTTATCATTAATATCTTTATCTGTACAGCTGCTTGCCCTATCAGACAGCCAGGACAGCCGTGTTAGAAGCTAGTTATGAGACTAGAGGAAACAAGCACTTCATCACTGTATTCTAGTAGTTACGGGATTTATACGGAATATACATGCAGCTAGGTGGGATTGCCTTTTTTTGCCGTCCCGTTAGGAAATTTCCATTGGTTTTACCGTTTGGCAGGTACACCCGCTGTTATCGCTTATCATTTTTGGTCTTGTTGGTCTTGTTGGTCTTGCTGTTTTTTGTTGGTGACGACAAAGATGATGACGATGAAGTCACCACCTCATCTCAATCTTCCCTTATTCCCCCCTCCTTCTCTTTTCCCCCAATCATCACGCAGGCAGAATAACCCCAAAAAGTAACTCTACGCCTAATGCTGCGATAACGACTGGCTCGCTGTTCGGGGGTGAGAAACAAGTAAAAATAACATTGAAGACGCCGTCAGTCAATCAATGTGAAATGTGTATCTAATAGGCATATTAATATGAATACTATCCTTCTCGGCGCTGTATAGTACATGTGGTAGATAAAATCGGTATCAAAAATCAGCTTCTTCTTGGATGATGTTCCGGAGAATGCTCCCGCGGAAGTCCACTTTTCATCCCTCATCCCTCATCCTGTTTTTGTTTTTATTTATTTATTTTTTGCGCAATCATTATAAGCTTAGGTGAGTTTCGCTAACTAGAGCATAAAACTATAGGGTACTACTAAATGCTAAATGTATAGCTACATACATATGTATTAACTTCTTTCCAGTATCATAATGTATCATGGCCAATTAATAAGATTAATAAGCGCCGTAATACTCATTCTTCCGTTTTTCATCACATAACCCTAGTTGTATAGTATCAAGTGGCCGGCCCGATATGTCTCTCTTGGCAAAAGCCGACTCTACAAATACTTCTCAAACACTACGTTCTCCATTTTGATTATTTGCGAAGTCGGTGTGAAGTTTCGAATGTCATTCGATAATGACATATAAATAAATTCCACGATTTAAAATTTTACACATGGCCACCTGACTTGGCTTTTTCCTGTGACCTTCCCCATACTTTGTACTATCTATGCTTTTTGCCCCCCATGTAGTGTCGAGCGTGAGAACACAACCGTGTTGATTAGTTTCGTTGAAATGATTCTTTAAGCATAGTCAAATCCCAGGGCCAATCCTAAAAACCCGGCTCCGTCTCTTCCTCTTCCAGATACCGACTATATCATTGGCATCATTTGTTGTCGTGCAATATCTTGGAGTTATTCGCCATTACTCAATATCTAGCTAAATTTGATGATGCCATCATATAACTTCCCTTGAGAACTTCATTTTGTTTTCTTGGTTTATGTCGATGTTGCTTTGCGGCTCTAGCGTCACGGCAAAGGAATGATATATACTGTATCCTCAATAGCATGCACACATCTCATCCTTCTGCTATTATCGTTGATCTTCATATTTCCATTCCATCACAGCTCGTCATCTTTGTTATTTTCACCTCTAGTAGTAATCGACAAGCAGGCTCTATCCCAATATTTCCCTAGTCTCTCTCTCCATCATATTCTTTGGCCTCGGTCGTTCTCTCATGAATAATACAAGTACTCTAAGCGCCATCAATTATCATTTTTATACTTCCCGAGGGCTGTGCACCTTTAGCCGCAACACGGCTTCGTCTAGACTCGACCTTATCGCCCATGGATTCGCATAGAAGATAGATTATGTTCCAATCCTTAGTATTTTCTTCCTCGGTATTTCAGGGATCCTAGAAACATGTTTACTTTATCCTACCCACGGTCATGGTCGGGGTGTTTCGGTCAAGTTATTTTACTACTATGAGGCTCCGGGTAACTGATTTGATTTGATTATATTTATCGTCTACCTGAGGCTCCGGGTAACAATTATACTAACAGAATAATAGCCAAGGTTATTCTTGAACCTTCATTATCGTTGCTACCGAAGTGAAATTGCCGGAATGTCGTGTACGTATATATATATATGTACTAAATTATACCACGTCAATATCGACAAACCCTCTTTAACCCTTGTCGTGACAGCTCATTATACAAAGTGGGGGTCGCATAGGTAATTCTTCACACCCAAATATGATACAATATCTCATTATTAAAGAATATGAGCTTAGGATCAACATCATATCACTGAACTTATTTTACAAGATGAGAACATCAACTGATGAGATTTCGCTTTCACACTCACATATTAATAAAAACCCTAAATATATATGTATATATATATATATATATTTTTTTTTTAAACATTCGGCATCTTTCTTTCAGTCAACCAAAGTATCTAGACCGTGTTATACGGCGATGGACTCCGTACGCCTATTTCGGAGCTTGCTTTGCTTTTTTTCTTATGTCAACTACAAAAATCGTCAACGCTTGATATAATTTTGGTGTTTTTTTCATCTTTTTTCATGAAGGCTCTCGTTTGACACCGGCTTAAATCCAACTTTTGTCCGTCGCCAACCGCCCCTAAAGTGCAAGCAACCCAGAAACACAAGTCAGAAAAGGATAAAAATACAAATTACTCTCACTCTTCCCCCACTATCTGGTCCTATTTTAGTCGTATAGAAACAAGGCTTCTTGTCACATCCGGAGCATACCTCCGAAGAAAAGAACAAAAAAAAACTAAGAACTAGATAGACACAGGAAGAGAAAAATACATGGGGTGGAAAAACCTCTCCTAATCCTAGTGAAAAAAAGGGACTTTGTACTTTAGCACTCCTCACTTCGTTGCACGAGTATACCTGAGCTCACTGACTAAGAATAAGACGCAATATTACCAATCGTCCATACTGCGAATCTCGATCCCGATGTTGGTTTCGGCTACTTGTTCGGCATCGACCTTCTTGGTGCCATACGCCTAGATAAAAAAAAAAAGTGCCTTATTGAGCGGAACACTGCTTCGAGACTTGCGCTTACTGGTATGTTTCTTATGTACATTATGTGCTCTACTATATAGAGCTAAATTTGGACTTAGTGCGTACGAGGGAAAGAACTACACGTTACGACGTGCTATGAAGCTTGTGTTGAGTATCATGATAGATGAGAGTTACAGGCAATTTGGCTTCATTAGGGTTCATGTATGTAAGCAGTAGTTGCAAGTATGGTATTTGCTTGAGGGGTGACTACTCTAGCTTTCAACATTCCTACATAAACTCCGTATCAATATCAAGACCTCTCCGTTGACGCTATCAAGATCATTGTACAACATAATATACACCAATTCATATTTGACTTATACGACATCACATTACGTGCTATGAGAAAGCAGCAGAGTTTTCTTGTTTTTTTTGTAGGTGTTTTTTTATTCTTTTTGGGTCAATGGCCGACTCATTTATTGACGTCGAGTTCTCTGTGATCCCATTATAGTATCCATTTATTTTTCCATGATGCTACAACCATTGATTAGATGGGAAGTAGGTCAAAAGATAAGGCTTGTACAGTTTTTGAAGTTATTGGTTCTCAATAATTTACAGAGCCTTCTTGCCACGGGGCTTGGCCTCGGGGGAAGGCTTGACAGCCAGGTTGGCGTGCTTCAGGGCGGAGGCGCGCTGGACAGCAGCCTCACGGATGTCGGGGCGGTAACCCTTGGAAGCGGCAGCGGTGGCAACGGCCTTGTAGGTGCTATAGTGATGATAAACCTTGTTAGTCTTCGATGTTATATCGTTTCTCAAACTACCTGGCATGATATGATATCTGCTTAGACAGATAATGGAGTAAATCCGACATGCTTTCGAGTTGTGATCTTCGTTGGGACATGGTAGAAACATACCTGCGGGTGGGCTTGGTGGCAGGGAAGGTGCTGGAGATGGTGTCCTTGGCGGGGGTAGCGGCAGCGGAAACCTTCTTGGTCAGCAGTGTGACACCGCCGTTAGGGGCAGCGACAACACCGACAGCCTATGTGAGAACCGAGTTAGTATGAAAGGCTCCAAACTCGAACAGCTCGAAGCCGGTAACTTGAAACCATCGCCGAAGCTATAAAATGGATTTCAAAGCAGGCCGGCCTTCAGTTTATTCGTTCTCATTCTTGTTGAGTTTCCGAAATTTCGAATGGTTGAGGTGTTTTACCTTCTCCTGGGCGAAACCAGCGTACTACGGATATTAAGTTCTACGTTAGCCAAAGACGATTCTCCAAGATTATCAGAACACAGGATACACTAGATGCTTACCTTCTTGGAGTGAACGTTGGTCAGGTTCAGGGAGTCGCGGGAGAGCTGGATACCACCGTTGGCCTTGCGCATAACCAGGAAGGAGTTCTGGTTGCCTGTCGAAATGATGATAGCTGTCAGCATTTCTGTCTACAGCTTGCTGTGACATCGTGACGAACGGTCACATATTCCTAACGCACACACGTCCGAGTCGACAAGATCCGAGTTCCACAACCGAACTTCGAAGTCCATCCGCCATGGGCTTCATATCACAGGGTTTCAATATCCCGTCATCTCAGAGACTGAAGAGGTCAAGGCTCTCCCCCACCATATACCGATTGTATGTCGTATAATTTGTTTTCCATATCAAGAATTTGAACATAAATTTCGTAGATATGACTTCAATATGTCTCCCCACCACCACCCCCCATATGTAGTCATATTCTCAGGCCATGGATAGTCGAATCGGATCGGTCTCGAAAGTTTTTTTCAATATTTCATTGTTTTCTTTTGGTTCGAAGTGTGCGGTAGAGAATATGCTTTCGTCGATTCGTTGTACGTAGAAAATGGGCAATCAAGAATAATAAAATAAAGGAAAAAATAGTGTCAAAATAGAAACTTACGGACAATCTCCCAAATTAAATCGTAAGAAACGTTGGACGACATTTTGACTGTGATTTATGACGAGGTGATAAATTCCTTTGGCTATCAAATGAACGAGGGGTTTTACAACATGAGTAGTATTTTGCTTAGGTGGTGATACTTTTTGGGTGTTTCTGGGATTTTCGCACAGCGAAATTGTGTGGGCGTCAGGTTCTTTCCTATTCGGGTCTAGTGCACACAGTAGAAGGGCTTTGGACCCAGCCACAACTCTATCAATATATTGGAATTCGACTGCCACAAACGCCACATATCGTCTTTTTTTTTTCTTTTTTTCTTTTTTTTCTTTTTTTTTTCCTCCACTGCTTAGACCCGAGGGTTGTAACATGGATTTATGCGGTTTCTGCGCCTACAAATAGTTCTGCAACAATAACCTGCATGCATAAGTGTGTCAAGATGCGGTGCGGCTTCATGCCATTGCGATACGAC
This sequence comes from Davidsoniella australis, assembly GCA_009806335.1. Lineage (NCBI taxonomy): Eukaryota > Fungi > Ascomycota > Sordariomycetes > Microascales > Ceratocystidaceae > Davidsoniella > Davidsoniella australis. Next base: position 34,719 of record RHLR01000111.1, read on the forward strand.
CAAGCCATACATATGTATATTGGACTCTTCGACGCTGGAGCACGCAACAAGACGTAACTTGCAATTGCCCGTGCAAATGCGTGATTCATTGTAATTCCTGGCCCCCTAGTTAGAGAGAGTGCAGTGCGTTGAAGAGAAGATATGTAGTTGTAGGGACATACGTCAGCTTTAGAATAGCCTCCTACTAATGATGTTATTTCTAGAGGGGTGCTCGTAAACAGGGGGTCGTGCACTAACACCGAGACAATAACGCCAGGCAGTTATGCCACTATAAAAGCTCAGAACTCTGTTAGGGTAGCATGTACCAACCGCCCAGCCCGATCAGGTGACCCCCTGTCGTATGGCTATTATTCAAGCGGACGAACAAGCTGGGCTGAGCTTTAGGTAGGCTAGGCTAGGTACTACGTATAGCTTTTTTTATCACAATGTTTCGTTGGATAACTTGTTCGCTATCGCCTGTTGAATTGCGCTGCAGACACTTTATATACCTGGCTTGGATTTTCTCGGCTTGCAATCAAAGGCCTGTCGCAAGTCAAACTTTCATGACTTGCGCAACCAAGAATTTCTGCCTTTGTTTCTTTCTCTTTGTTTTTTTTGCCTCTACACACGACTTATTCTATTCTTCGCCATTCAACGTATTTTTCCTTTCTTCTTCATTTTTTCTGTTCGTAACCAGTTTGTCGAAACCAAAGGCAATTTTTAAGCCGACCTCATCTGATGCCTTCTTGTTTCCTTTGATTTCTATTCTTTTCATGTGTTTTCTTTCTGTTGGTTTCTCGTTTGTCTGATACCAATTTTTGTTACTCTTGTTTCTTATTACTTTTATTTCATGTTCTATTCTACTACTGGCTTTCTGTAAATCTCCGAATCTACTCTAGCACTACCTTCGTACTTTCTTGTCTCGACTATCTTCAATTTCTATTTTGTGTGCTTTTCTTGCGCATTGTACTTATACCATTTCCTCCATCCGACCGGTCGACGTAACATCACGATTCGATATCTTATCTGCTCGACGGCTTCATACTACGCTTAACACAAACACTACCTATAACCCTCACCCCACATCAAATCGCTCGCGATGATATTCTACGCATCCGTAGGTTTCTTCATGGTCCTGCTATTAACAGCTCTATACCTGACGCGCATATACTGGATTCCCATGGTCGCCAGCCTATCTTTCCCTGGCAGCCAGCATCTATACCAAGCCCTTCCAACCTCGTTCCAAGGTGACCTTGAGGCTGGCCTCAGTAGCAGCACCTTCGACTTGGCCGGCAACATAACCGATGGAGACTCACGCGCCGGCTTGGATGACGAGAGCAAGGCTGCTATCCTAAATATTATGCAAAGGCGCAGACTCCCGTTCGATCAAGCGCGCAAGGCATACATGGAGCAGAAGTTCCGTGCTAATGGCATCGGCGCCGATGGTCTTCCTCGGGACCCTAAGTTTGTCAGCTTCTCTTAAGAAAGTTTGCTAGTTACAACATCAACACTAGCACAACAACGTCACAACCTTTTAACTTATACGATTATACCAAAGCCTTGGGCCGTATTTTGGTCTGTTGTTTTTTTGTCTTTTACCATATTTCCTTGAGTTTTTCTTTCCTTTGTTCTAATAGACTTTTTTACCACCAACTACAATCCAACGTCAAGGCCTATGTTCTCTACAATCTCACTGAATGCTATCAATGTGAAATATCGCCTATATCCGATCATATTGGAGACAATTAAGCATACTTGAAGAAAAGATGAAATAAAGCAATATTGACCGATCTGCACATGCGGCCGTGCATTTTATATGTCTTGGGAGCCACCTTCCTATTTTTCTTAAGCTGCTGCCGAGCGGTGTGCTGGACCTGGACCTTTAGTGTTGGCTTTATTATGATTTCTTTTTTTAAACCTTGAATATGCGAGAACATAAAGAAGAAACCAAAGGAGGCCAATCCACTTGGTCCAATCCCTTTTTTTCGACGGTGTACGATATCTATCCGATATAGCCAGCCGGCTTCATCGAACCTGACATCCTGTTGTGTCACTTAGACTTAGTCCGCTGAGAATCATCTTTAAACGGCATATGAAGGGCCCGGGACGTCTTTACGATGTTTCCGACGACGACATATTGGCTTACATAAAATAGATCCTTGAAATATCAAGAAGTACAAAAAGAAATGTGGTAGAGAACATCATGTTATCATAACCTAATATGATATATCGTGAATTTTTATGGTGTTTTACATCGTCACATGCCATTATTGTATGCTGGTCAATTGATCATGTTGTTACATGGGACACATTTTAGCTGTCATGTTAACGCAAATTTGTTTCATCCATTATTGTATTAAATAGCAGTTATTCTATTTATTAATTAATTAAGATATGGTATGCAGTAATAGTCGTTAGAGTGAGATAAATCTTCGTATACAGTCAGGGTTCTTCATACACCCTGACTTTTGGGTGTGAGAATTTCAACGCCCGTCCGTCCCGGTTCCGGTAAATAAATATGGCGATTGTCTCGTTTCATTGTTTTTCTTCCATTCGTTTATAAAGGAAAAGAGAAGCATAAAGAAAAGAAACAAAGTTATCAGAGAAAAGGGGCAAGGAATCAATACAGGTAAAAAACAATAGTCAAGAACGGGGTAGAAGTAAGCCTCACTTGAGGTGTTACACACATAAAAACGACATCAAGAAGATTTGTGTAGTTAGGGAATAGAGTTAGAAAGAAAAAGAGAAAGAAAAAAATAAGCAAAGAGCGAAATATTGACATGAAGAAACTTGGCTGAGCCGAGTCATATTTGGAGAGAAGATTTAACATCCCATAAACGAATAAGAAAGGTGGCATAATGTACACCGGCCAGGGTAATTAGCGACAGCTAAATTAGCCCAAAACCGGATAAGGTTCATCAAGTCTACTTATATTCTTAGTTTTGTTGCAGACGAAAGGAAATGATGTGCCTATTTGGACTTCTTAGACTCGGTGCCGTAGGAGCGGTCATCGCCACCCTCGACCTCCTTAACAATGTCTTCGACTTCCTTGGACTCTTTCTGGAAGGTCTTTTTGGACATCTTGATCTCCTTCTCGAACATGTAGGCCTCGGGGCGTCTGTAGGTGCCTCCTATGCGATCGAGCAGGGTGAAGAACTGGCCGTAGTTGACCTCGAACTTGGAGTGGTGCAGCGAGTGGCAGGCGGCGCCATTGACGAGCGGGTTATCAGTCAGATACTCGCCATCGTGAATCATGATGGTCCAGAAGTTGACAAAGGCAAATAGCAAGACGTAGGCCATCTTCTGCAGAGGGAAGACGAAGGGGAAGATGTGGTAGGGCAGCGACTGCGCAAAACCGTCGACAGGGTGGAAGGCATGGCTAGCAAAGGGCGTAGGCATGATCCACTTGTGGTGAGGCTTGTGCAGGTGCTTGTAGATGCGTGGGTGGTGTAGCCAGCGGTGAATCCAGTAGATCCAGAAGTCCGTGAAGAAGAGGAACAGCGGGAACTGGACCCAGTTGTACCACGCAAAAGGAGCCTCTTCAAAAGTGTCGTAGAGCTTGCCGTAACCCTTGACCTCGGCGATAAAGAAGGGGATAGTCAGGATGGCCATCAAGGGGAGGGCCTCGTTGGCTTGCTTTATTTCGAGAGACATCTGGTTCTTGAGGAACTTTGGGTGGTTGAAGGTACGTTTGTCGAAGATGAAGACGTAGGATAGAGTAGCGAAGACGAAGTACAGAAGAACACCGAAGATCCTAAGCAAGCACAATTAGTACGTGCAGGCGGCAATAGGCCGAATGGCGGCGACCAAAGACCGAGAGAGGGGAGTTTATGCGACACAAATTGTGCCATGGAGGATAGATTGGCTTACCAGGTGATGAAGAACAGAGTAATAGCCTGGCGAGTGGTGTTGTCACGATCCCACTGGCTCTGGTAGGCGGCGGCCGAGGGCTCATTGAACAGGTAGACAGTGGCCGGCTTGTAATTCCAAGTGTTGAACGGCGCCGAGGCGTTGGTCTTCTCGGGGAAGTCATAGCTAGGGTTGCGCGCCGGCAGAGCCCAGGCATATATATGGTCGGCGACGTAAGTGTCGATGACTTCTAGCACGACATCCATGGCGAATGAAGGCCCAGAGGGTGTGTTTGACTATATGTGTATGGTGTATGGTGTATGGTGTATGGTGTATGGTGTATGGTGTATGTGGTTAAGTGGTGAAGACGGGATGGG
>RHLR01000112.1:0-38506 GCA_009806335.1 Davidsoniella australis
CCTGTCACTGTTGAGAAGTAGGTTGTCCTTCACCTTACATTGTATACTAGAATTAGTTCAGGGCCGTGTATCTTAGGATACCGAGGTGCTACATAGCTGCTATAGCTCCATTTCCACCTTAATAAAATTGAATGAAAAAAAAAAAAAAAAAAAAAAAAAACTAGTGGTATAATGGGGATGTTTGATGTATTGATGTTAGGGAATATTTGCGGCGTTGTACATACTATTGTGTAGTGATAATATAGGTTAAACCCTATCATACTGGAAGTAAATCTAGAGCTCTATTGGAATAGGTTTTAGCCTGCTTGGTTATGATTCACCACTGTTGATCCATACATATATTGTGTAATGTGCTACTCTGAGCCGTAGATGAAAACACAAATGACTATGAATTATAGTTTGAATAGTTGTTCAAAAAAACGTCGTATTGTACACGTTGACCATGTATATTATATGCATTATGATTACCCCATCTAGTAAACTCTATAAAATGAAAAGTAGCCAACCAATTTGCGAACTTGAATTGTCGTCGAATGCCTAAACATTGTCCAATGCACTGTTGATGACGTAGCTATCATCTGTGATTGGCGAGATATTGGAAACCAAATATTGAAAACGATCAAGGTCCTACTTGATGCCCAGATGATGCAAATGCCTTTTGATGTGGAAGTGAAAAGAAAGAGACAAAAGAAAAAAAAGAGAATAACAAAGAGATGGCAGAAGAGGATGAAACAAAAAGGAGACAAGACTTAGTTGTTCCGAATTGGCCCTGAATTCGGTTTTTGGGCATAGACGATGTGGTACGGCATATAGACGTGGAACTTCGGGTCATTTAAGTGCTGCCGCACTTCGACTAAGAAGATCTCCATTTGTAAAACTGTCCAGCCCAGGGCAAGAAGAGGCTTCCGTGCTAAGCCAACCAGGCCGTCGTGATTACATTGGCGGAATATCTCACCGCAGTAAGTGAGACGCTGCTCGCTTGGCCAAGTTCCGATGGGCGCCTTGAAGTGTTCCCAGCGTATATTGATGAAACCAGCATCAATGAAGTGCTGTTCAATCTCATTGATAGCATGGAGGTTAAGACCGATGACGGCCATACCCTGGGCGAGGGTATGGAGGAAGTCGCGGGGACGGTATTGAGCATCATCTGGACATGAGTTGTCGTCACATTTGATGGTGTGGGCGATCTCTTGAAATTCGACCCAGCCGCCGGGTTTGAGGTGACTGTATGAGCTATGTCAGTATATACAATATATCTACTGGGTCTGGTTTCTGGAAGATAGAGATAGAGCTGAGGGTGTGCGACTTACTCGTATATCTGCCTGATCAATCTTGGCAAATCATACACCGCATTCAGGATCCGCCGGCCGTGGATAAAATCAAAAGTTTCCGGATCTTCAGCCCAGCCATCCTCATGCTCAAAGTCATCGATGACGAATACAACATTAGGTGGGATGGTCTCGGGCTGGATAGGTGATAGATCGGTACCGAGAAATGACGTATCTTCATATACGTCGGCGACTGTAGTGGCTGAGTGTTAGTTGAAACTGCCGTCAAGATGTGGTTTATTCTTTACTGTCTGGAATTCCTTACGTTCAAGACACCATGATCCAGTTCCAGTTCCTGAAAATGATACAGTTAGCATACGTGACTAAAAGCAAGGGGCTACTCTGCGCAGATTTCTCGACATACCAAGATCAAGAACATGGGCGCCGCCACGCTCCAGTTTATCTTCTATTGGAGCGAAGAAGAATTTGTATGTCAACTGGAACATCATGTGGTGCATCATTTCGTCACGATCCTGCTCTACCTGGTCGTTAGGAAAAGGATATCTTCCGGCGTGGTATGCGTGGTAACGAAGACCGACTTCTTCGATATGTCCTCGTATGCTTTCGGTAAGACTGACAGTTTCAGCTAGCTCTGCTTCAGCCGCCTTTATACTGTCCATGTTGGTTGGCATTGTGACTGATTTTAGAGCTATCACTCTAGAGAGAAACTGTTATATGTGCTTGTCGATGGCCTTGAAAAATAATAATGGTGGTATTGTGTCGGTAAAGATTCCGAAATAAAGATCAGGGAAACTTGGCGGTAATTGGAGGTGGAAGAAAGAAGAAGTGGCCTAACGGGGATGGAGGACTGATGTTGCTGTTATATAAGAGACAACGGTGAGGTTTAGTTGCTGGCTGACGTTGTGGTATTGACTAGGCGAGCTGCCGGCTGCCACAGGTGAGTGGTAGTTATAGTGACAGTAGGAATACTAGGTGGAAAAACCGGAAGGACAATGAAGTATTAAAATCTGGAGTTCGATTGGACCAATAAGTTGCTAAGCAATCCGTAGCGGGGAGCACTCTCAAGAAAATAACACTTGAATAGTAGGAAGAATATGAGTAGTAAAGAGAAAATAAGGTAGGGTAGCGATCGTATTTGAAGCTGGGTCGATATTGTGGAGGTTAAGCAATAGCTAATTGTAGTAGTGGGAGTCAATGTTAACTCTTACAACTTCCCTTTTATGAGCGAGAAAGAGTTGCTGTCCGGAGGTGGTAGTATTATGTAGTAAAAGCAAATGTACTATTTGAAGTTAGATTCAATCAAATCAAGTTGAATAAGAGTGTACTAAGTACCTTTGGCTTTCAGCTTTAGGGTGGGGGACTTGAATTGGAACAGCCCTAGTCCCTGAACGTTTGCCTGCTTGGATAAGGGCTTCCAAGAAAAAGCTCTGGACCTCCGGGGAGAAAAGGCACTGGGTATGTGTAAAATGAGAGAAGTCGACAAGAAAAAAAATAGTGTGCTGATTGAGATGGGCGTAGAAATAGTATAATGTCAGTGATAACAAGAAGATCACAGCTCATCGAGTAGCTGTGACGACTGGAGAAGAATCGAGCTAGTGCAGAGCTTGTGAGAAACCTGATGCTCTTTTTTTTTTTCCCTTTCTTTTTTCTTCCTTGTTGCCAAAGCTATTATACTATTAAATTGACTAGGGTAACAAGTTAGCCCGGAAGAACTAGTTGTAGATTAGTTAGACTGGCCCGATCGAAAGGATGACACAATAACACTAGGCCCCAGAGTCCTGGGAACTCGACAGCTCAGACCTCAGCTATCCGAGATAGGCGTATTGTGGGAAGGCAAACTAGCCTGATTTTTGTATTATGTAGTTGTATAGTGGCCAGTTGATAAACTATACAATATCAATGTACCACCTAGATTCTTTCTTTTTCTAGTATGCTTACACCAGAAAGTGAAAGATTATGTCACAAATGATAGTGATATAAAGGAGTCAGTCCTGTAACCCGAATATGTGTGTGCCTCTGATGCGTTGGACTGCTGGAAATCTGTTGGTCAAGCCTGCAACTAATGATTGGGCTATGGTGAGCGAACGTCGTCTAAATAAGACACTCAAACTTGTGTTTGGCAACGTCACAACACGCAGAAGCTCCTGATATCGTTGGCGTCGTCGACGTGGTGCTTTAGTCTGACTGGTTCTACTTTACGTGATGGACTTGACTGTATCGTTGCTATGGGATTAGACGAGAGGAGGGTCTTGCAGGAGATATTGACTTAGGCTACTGCGTGTGTTGTTTTTGTTGTTGTTGTTGTTGTTGCTGTTGATGGTGCTGACGGCCAGAGACAATGTGATGTCACTGTCAGATTTTTAGGGTGCAATGAGCCCAACAAGGCAAATAAAGTAAGATAGACAGACAGCCGGAGCCTGTAAAAGCTAAGAATGAGGTTTGCCAGCTAGTCAGACTGGAATGGTGTGAACTGTTCCAGGAGATGAGTCCACTTGTGGTACTGGATAAAGAGGGTGTGAAGGCGTGCCGTTATTATGCTTGCGAGGCGGCAACTACGTCTAGGTTGCCGGCATTAAAAAAGGCTAGAAGAACAATATCGAGAGAAGAAGGAACTGCCACATGCAGCACCAACAGTATGTAGTCCAAATCAAATGCAACAATAGCAAAAACGCTATCGTCCTTGGGGGCTTGTGGCCTGCTGTAGTGAGGAGGAAGCGGGCGGGAGCTGTTCCTGCTCTAGGAAGTCACGAGATACTAGTGAATGCCGAGCAATGACGGTAGAGAGTCGGTCAAGCCTGCAAGTAGATTAAGTTATTCGTGAGTCCGGACCCGGAGATGAACAGTTGAATAGATTGGCAGGATGACTGGAGCGAGACAGTGAGATTATAAGTAGAGCATTTATCTTTGATGGAGCGTTGAACACTTGGAGAGAGAAGTCCTTGTTCAAAGGCGGTTGCTGTTGACCGACTGTTACTGAGCCGATATGCTACGTATACAAGGATGATAGTTGGTTGGGACTCTTTAATAACGGGAAGGATAGCTTTTGGCTGGCGGTAAGGTATATAGCAACGTGGGTCGGGCGGTAGTAGTCCTACCACTGTAAGAGAGCGACTACGAACGCTTATTTATTCGTGAGATAGTCGCTTCCGACCAAGAACGTTCAAGCATAGGATGAACAATAAGTTGACGTAAGGCAAATCCGGCCTGGACTGTGTTGAGTTGAAGCTGGGTTTTGAGTAGAGGCTGTGACTGTGGTTGTTGCCGTTGTTAGAGCTGGGATGTATTTCCGAGTCGTGGTGTGTCCCTGTTTCGGGAAAGATGATACTGATACGGCCGCAAGTCTAGTAGTGAGTCTAGATGACTAGACGGTCACGGATGACCTATGAGTTCCAGACGATTACCACTTGAGGAGAGAGTAGAGATTCTCTAATCAATCACTGTCACTCAACTCTAGGATTAGAGAAGAAATGAAGGGAAATGGTGCGTGTCTAGACCTATAGACAAAGACAATTGCCACTTTATGCTTTAGTTGGCTTGCAAGTTGTAGGAGTTATATGTCTACTAGAAGATAACAGTAGAAGAACTCGGTGTAAGGTGTATCAAAACACTTTAATAGAATATATGAGCACGGCAGAGCTAGTCAGGTAAATCGAGAGGAGTGGTGCAGTTTCCACTTGCAGTCCTGCTGTATAAAGGGTATTCTTGGTCAATTATGAGTGGAGATAGGCGATAATTGAAGGCGGAGAGCAAGTGATAGCCAATATTCGCTAATAAGCAATAATAATAACCCAAAAAGCACTAATAAATTGCCAAGAAAATATGAAGATAGCTAGTTAGAAGAAAGTCAAAAAGTACAGGCAGCTAATAGGCAATGCAAAATGGGCATGCTTCCGGAGAACTTGGCGAGAAAGGTACAGACTTATGACAAGCTGGGCTAATAGATACAGAGACGATAGTGCTATTGCCACATGACAGGGCCTTTCGAAGCTCTGTAATATTTAGCACAAGCGGGCTCAAATAAGGACAGTTTCTTGCACATATGCCGGAGTAGACAGCCGGTACAGATTTGGCCGCTCTCTCTCAAGCTCTCAATTAGCAAACACTGTTTGTTTGTTATCTCTTAACAAGTCTATGGGGCTAGATCCTAGACGGATTAGATATGAGTTAAGAAATTGAACAAGACGAATAACTGTAGAAGAGAGAAAGATAGAAAAGGAAACGGAGAGAGCGTAGAAGAAGAGGCGAGCGAAATTAAAGATATCGAAATTGTGTTCTGTTGCTGTCGTTATTTTGACATTTTCTTAGAAATGATGGATGGATGCCAGTCACTGTTAATGTTACTGCAGCTTCTACAAGTACGACTGCACTACTAATCAAAAGTCACAAGTCACAAGTCAAAGTCACAGTCCGTGTCAAGGTCTGTCAAAAGCCAGCATTGGCAGTGTCCATGATGATGCATATTGTCTGGTTGGGTTTCCGCATTTTTTCTTCTCTCTTGGGTTGGCTGTTAGAAGACTGCAGCGATTGGTAAAATCATGTTGATTTACTATTATTATCATTATCATTTTAGGAAAGAAAGAAAAGACAGGGCCCATTTGAAGACGTTTTGGTGGTGAGCAAGGGTGCATATGCTATCATGGAACTAGATATACAGATAAGTACATAGTCAACATGATTATATGTTATGTATATCTACATACAGCTAGTTCAACGAAGGAGAGGTTGAGGCAAATACATGTTTCTTGATCTAGTAATCAGGACGCCGATCCCTGCTACCCAGGACTGTGACTATGTTTCCTTACTACATATGTATCCCATTATTCCATGGTATGGTTGTTGGATGACTTCGAAGAATGATACTAACCTACCCTTTATACTTTTTTTCACTCATAAATTCACTCATAAAACCAGGGCGCCATATGTAACCTATTATCTTTAGCAGATCAGTTTGAAATCTAAAGCTCTAGTTCTCTTCTAGATACAACGAATCGAAGTGATTTTATGTTTTTATGTGAGGTAATGAGGAGCTGTCAGTAAGTAAGCAAGCAATGCGAGATATTACTAGCCACTCGGATCTACATATGAGCCCGTTAGCTATAGGGATACCCATTATGGATGGTGCACGTGTCAAAACAGTAAGTAACGTAGAACTTGGTAGTATGTGACTACGCAAGAATATCCGTCAATCGAAGCGAAGTTGAGAGACAAAAAAATATTATGTGTATGATAAGGATATTGGCAGTGCTTATGAACAGCTGAGCTGAAATTTTTGTTTCATCGTCAGAGCTGGTCTCAGTCCAAATTATGTAAGGGGAAACAATAAGCCATGAAGATGAAAAATAAATTCAGGGTTACAGGAGTACATAATGAAATGGACAATTGGAGGCGCCGGATAAACACTTCTTCGCTAGTTACGACTAAAAATACTGTCTGCCAAAAAGAAAACCTACATATTTATATTTCTACTGATTGTCTTAGCCTGGTCTAGAAACTACCATTGGATTTTCTAAATACGAGGCGAGAAACAGAGTGTCGGGTCCCTCCCTAGGACCCGACCTCTAGGAACCCATACCCAAAAAGAAAGAAAAAAGACTGAGCTAATCTAACTAACTAGGCTCGATAGTAAGCAAGGAAAGTGTTGTCAACTAACAACTAACAACATGCAGACTACCAACAGCTTGATGTAATGTAAGGGGGGTGTGGGCATAAATACCACAACATTAGTTATATGAGGTCGATATATGTATACTCAAAGTCAGCACTTGATCATATTTACATCTGCAAGAGATGGTGAGTGTCACAATCTTCAGTGTAGCTATCTACAGAGCCGGCTGGTGCCCATAGTTTGCTAGAATTATATGAGCCTTCATAAGCTGGCACATCGGTGATATGTTATAGGGGTACGCCAGCTATATGGCCGATACAAGACAAGCTGCCCTTTCTCCAAGAATGACTGCAAATGGACCGGGGGTATAAAAACGATACTTCATGTTACAAAATAATAATGTTCTGGTACTTACTCTTATCTCTCGCGTTTGTTTGATTGCGACAAGCAAGATATAAAAGCCAGGTAGAATCCAAATCTGCCTCACATCCGTCACGTTGCTAACTTCATACTGTGGGCCGTTTGATAGGCAATCATACCATATGGTTAGGTTTAACTTACTATGTGAGTGCTTTTTTCTTCTTTTTAGACATAAAAGAATGACCTAGTTTGACTAGCTATCAATATCAATAATCACATGGTTATGTAGTTATAACTTGTAATGATTGTCAGTCTTTTTCCCTCATAGGTATTAATTATTTTCCTCTTCCAACATTAATCTATGTCCAGGAACTATAGTATATAGGGTATACGCTATAAGAGAAAACTATTTGTCCTAATTAGGAAATTATGTCTAGGGTTATGTACCCTTACTGTTTTCTGTCGGGGTTTTTTTTTGCACGTTATTGCAGATTCAAGGATTTAGCAATTGGATTCTGATTGATTTAGAAAACTAAAGTCTCTTGAATCGAATGAGCTTGACAAACCTTAATTGAATACTATATACAATAGAAAGGCGGTCGGCCCACTGTTGGTCATGTAATCCTGATTCCACATATGCATATTGAATCCATAGTTTACAGCATATATTCTAGAGTTACAGGCCGAGAAATTGTCGAACTTGCATTAAGCGTATGCTTACATCTGGGTTTTCCCGTTCCTTTATTTTTGTATTTATTTTTTCCCCTCCGCTCGTCTCCGACAGTCTGGGTAACAAGAAGAAAAAAACCCAAGAAGTCCAACTGGGCTTGCGGTGAAGCACAGGATCATGTAGAGACATACATGTATACGATCTGTAGGTATGTATGTTTGTGCATATGCACGGGAAACCATTGAAGCGCATATATCCGGATCCGAAGTTGAAAACTTGGTATATATCTGACTATATTGTATATACGTCATGAATAACTATAGCATGAAATGATCAAAATCCATTACCGTTCGATAAAACTCCGGTAAAGCACTTGATTTGGCAGTCATGTCCGACTATGGCTGGCGATGAGAATACTCTTATGCGATATGCAATCTCTAATCTAGCTATTATACCGTACGTTTAGTCACATATAGTCCTGATTCTCTATGCAGAATAGGTCCCCATGGCGTATTTGGCCCTTTTAAACTTTTATTCTTTTCTCACTCTGATGTCTTACGCACGTAGCCAAGATGCCCCACTAGACTAAGTAAGTTATGGCCCAGACAGTAGAAAATTGGTTCCAAGTAGGAAGAAGTTCTAACATAACTAAGTTCCTATTTCTATACATGTACATATCTGGCTCTGGTAAGGTTTGCGGTCAGGAAAATAAGCCCGTTGCCACTGGAGAATAGCATATGCTAATGATGGCGCCATGCAGAATGTAACCTAACAAATGAAGAGTGTATCTTACATCTTGAATACGACCATATGATGCGTATTGCTGAGAAGGAATACTGACTTGGAGTTCATCAACCAAACAAGTGGAAATTATATCTTTGAGTTTTTTTTCTTTCAGCGTGCATGTAATAGAAATTAGAGGGGAGCCATTAGGGTAAGATTGGCCTCTCGCTTGGGACATACAGAGTAAGTCAAAACGAGAGTGATCATCTAGCTATATATATGTACAACATGCATGTACATTTTATGTACGGCTTGTTGGCAAATTAGTAGACGAATAAAAGCCATTTGTATTGCAGCTTTATGAGCCTAGAAAACCAGGAAATCCTGCGGATGTCATAGCATATCCAAGTCCGAGCAGGAGGAGAAGGAAGAAGAGGAATTATAGAAACAAGTAAACAAGACAATATGGGCCCCTTAGACCAGCGACCGGACAATGGGGATCCATCCCTTGCAACGGCTTGTATGAGCTATGAAGGTGCCATAGAAGAAATGATATGGATTATCCCGGCTTAGAAATGAAAATGTGGGTTTGTTTATGAGGAGGGTGTTATTGGCTGTAACTGTGCCTGTTAGTATTGCGAATTTGTGGGCAATATCAGCAAAAAAAACAACTTCTATTCATGTAGTAGTCGCTATCTCACTCTTGGCCGGAAATAGGCGAGGAGAAAGAGATATGCGATAATAGGACACACATAGTAGTATAGTAGTATAGTAGTATAGTAGTAGCTTTGAGTAGCTTTGAGTGCCATGATGCCAAGATTGTCCCGTTCGGCGTAACAACCACGCGAGACAATTTGATACCGCCATAGCCGCCAAACCTTATGTGTTTGCCTTATTTTGCTCCTGCCCCAACCGCCGCCGTGGTCTTGTGATATTGCACTGCGCTGTAGATGTCAAGACAATAATCTAGTAATACGATACGTTAGGCCTGAATGTAATCCTAGGATACTATGTACTCTTGATTCGACAGCCTCAAGCCAGGCCTGCGGGGCTATCGCCATAACGCATCAATAAGTTGATGAGTGATTTGGCGTCAACGGGGATAATTCTCGGGACTTTGATCTGAAATGGTTTCTTTTGCTATGTTCTGGCCTAGAGTCGACCAAATCACAAAGACGATAGATAATATGGAAACAGATGATGTCGTTGAGGTGATTAGGTTCGGCTTTGTCAGCCCACCCAGACTGTCGGGACCTTTTGTTAGAAAGATAATCACCAGGCGGCCATAAGTATCTAGCCAGCACGTAATTTTACCCACTTCCCTTTAGTCCAACACCCACCAACAAAAAGATATGTAATCTATGTAGTAACTGCATAAAAAACGCCTTCCTTTGTTCGTTGCTATCGTGTTTGCTTATCCCATCTCCCAACACGTAGTTGCCTGAATTTATGCATTTTTGTGGGGTTCATTATACAACACACTGTCCCGTCCCAGGATTCTGGAAGCTACACACTCTAACTTCACTTGAACAAGCGTTCAAATTTCATCACATGAAAGTGGCATTTAGATGACATGGCAAATGTTTATCAGACTTGGATCTTAGGCTCCGACATCATATATAGTGAAATTAAATCATGCGTCCTTTCTGGGTGTTTTCTTTGGGAAACCATGACGTCTAAATCATGACAAGTCTGTGGAATGGTAAGATCACAAGATACAAAATTTCTCCAACTACAGCACGGTGATACAATGACACTCTTATCAGGTTAAATTATATATTTGTGATCTCTACGCTGACGTGCCTTTCAGCGTTGCATACAGATGCATATCTTATTATCCTCGGATTTCGGATTTGTTGCTAATGACCCGATTCCGCTCGGGCTTTTCAAAATATCTAGCCTGAAAGCTTAGTCTGGATCCTAACCGACCTAGATATGACATGACATATAGTGATGGGCACAGAAAAATGGTTGCAACATGGCTCGTTCCTATGGATATTTGTTGGTGGCTTGGTTACAAGATATTTCCTGAGAACATATATATATGTTCACTGATCGCTCTACCATCACGGGACTGGCAATAGAAATTTCTTGGCCGTCCGTAAACTCATCATATGTAGAGACTTAGGATATCATCTTCTATCAGACACTTCAACTGTTGACGCTCGCTTTCTAATGTAGTTTGTATCATTAGAAACATCCCGCTTGTCTCTTCTCGCTAATATATGCATGCTTACCTCTCTCCAAGCTCCGGAAACTAGATATGTGCAAACCCCCTGCGGAATGATGTCGTTATTTTGCTGACTGCGGTATCAACTTTCAAGGAGAATAGTTACATGCAAGGTCGCGCGCTCTCTTATCATAAAAGGAGATAGTAAGAAATACCCTGATATGTTTCTCTTTATAATGAAAGAACCTACTTTCAAATTGCATGAGAAGCGCATATCATGACTAACGCGATATTACATGCTGAAATAATAGGAACAAGTAACGCCAGAAACGGGCTTACTTTCTGAGGCGGGCACATAAAAGATACATTCCATTTAATTCTAGTGCTCATTTAACTGATGATAATCTCGTATAGCTGTTTAGGTTATGTAGTGGCTAGTATCATAGAACCCGTCACTTTCTAGCATTTCTTTGCCCCTGGGAAAGATAGATAAAACGAGAACAACAATAAACATTTCCAGTTCTTTGGATAGCCAACAAAATCGGTTCACATTAAACTAGTTCTTTTCCGCGATCAAGCTGAGAGAGAGTTCCGTTCACTTAGCTGATGCTGATGTGCGTCCTTATTCATGCGTTAGGTGACAGATCTTCTAAATCTAGCTAAACAAAGCCTGGTTTCAAGCCAGGATTAAGTTCATTCTAATAGAGTTCCATTTTCCTTCCGTACCGCTTCGTGCTGGATGTCAAGAATGCTCCTCCCTTGGTTCTAGAGACCTTTTGTGCCCTAATTGTAGTTGTTGCTAGGTCAAGCTTGATGAATGATACAATGCATACCAAGAAATAAGATACATGTATGGAAAGACAAAGTGATAGTGATAGCAAGGTTACTTAAGCCCACATAGAAAGATACAGAGAGCTTGAACACCAAGGGGAGAAAGTATGGCTAGGAATACTAGTCATAAGTTAGCTTTCAGAATCCCCTCATTTACGGCCGTAGTAATACCAATAGTTTGCTGTGGTTTCTCTAATGTTGAATTTTCTTTTCAATCCATACTTTCATGCCCCGAAACCCGATAGAATGCTACACGAAGTGCATCAATTTCTCATCGGTTTAGCCGTTTTACCATTGTATTAGTTGCTAATTCATAAATAATGCATAACGCATAGTGCTTTATGGAACTAGAAATCAGGCGTCGTCCCGGCAAACAGACACCTGTATCTTCAAGCCCTTGTCACTTATGAATCGTCTAGAACTTGAGGATCTTCCGTTTCTTTAATTGTTCTCTTATAATAGAAATCTCTACCAGTATAGATTTTGGTTAGTACACTTGTAAGCGGATGCCTTCACGATATCTGGGTCTAATAACTCCGAAATGAGACGAGGCTTCCTTGTCGCTACTAATATGATATGAACGTCTCACTTTATCTTCCCCTCTTCTTTTATCTTCTGGAAGGTTTTGAAGGCCCGATATCTCAAGTCATAAATTAAAGGATAGGACTAGACGCACATGCAAAGACGGAGCCTCAGCGTCTGACCGATTACCTGGAAACGCCTGGCTTGTGCTGTATGCTATTATGCATACACGGATACGCGTATCAAAATCCTCGTCTGAACAGTCACGGGTCCGGACATTTTCTCAGTTTCTTGGTAACGTTGATTGAGTTTAGAAGCGCTGTTTCTCGTAGTTCCTTCTTTTCTCTATTCCTAGAATGTCCGTGCTTCTGTTCTTTCTTTTCCACATCTTGTTTTATATGTACAATGTATATGTACATCACCTGGCAACTCGGTCATCACCGATGTGCGAATGGCGTTATACTGTCTATAAGAGTTGTGTTTGACTCATTTTACGTGTACAGATATAGCATTGCGTAGTACATAATATCTCTATGTGCTATACTTTCCTATCTCGCCCCAATTGCCACTTATTCAACACTGTTGGCTGCATGTAACTTGCAGCCTCGAAAAGCAAACATGGATGCTGGATGCTGTGTTTTCTGGGCAGCAGAGCCCTTGTCTTCTAGCTTTATAAGGCGAAGATACCTAATTCGGCACTGACAACGAAACACCGAATGCCGCTCGTCAGAAGCACTGGCCAAGTATTCTGTTCATGCTGTTGCTAACTACATACATGTACATGCACGTTGGTGGCAGTATATTGCTCGTAGAATCCCTACCTTGAATCTGGTATCTAAACTGACGACAATGGTGACGGACTTGGGATGTTTGCACATGAACAAGGGGCTAGTGATGCTGTGGCTACATGTAGTTATTCATTGATAATAATTCAACGTTTTCTTGCTACCACATGCTACTTTCTAGTCCGAGGTCTCGGCCCCAAAGTTCTAGCCAGCCATCGGGCCTCGCGTCATTTGTCGTCCCATTTTTACGGCTTGGATGTGATCCTTGGTGTTCTTTACCGTTTAATCTACATTCGGAGCCTCTTTCCTTCCATTATACTATATGCTCTTGTGCTCTCTCTTCTTTTCCCTCTAGATGGATGTCTAGGCGCACTATTTTTCCTCTTTCGTCTCTTTTTCTTCTCTTTATATACTCTCTAGCCTAGTTCACTGAGACATGGTTTCTGGCTCGACATTCCCTTTCTAGCAAAGAACAGGCAAGAAACAGAGCAAGCAGCCACATAATGTAGCAGTCAAGAATATCATACGGCCGTGAAATTCAAGGTCACAGACACTTTATGTCTACACATGCTACAATCACTATAGACACAATATACCTCAGAAACCAGTGGCTGGCTGCAAGGCTTGACTGTCCTTTCTCGGGACCGACCCAACAGCTTGGGTCGCTAACAGCCGCAAGCCCCCCCCCTTTAGACTTTTCTTTCTTTCTGTTTGTTCAATATATCTTTGGTTTCTATATGGTTGTTTCTCTAACTCTTTCTATGAAACCTGTGTCTAAAACCAGCTAAGCAACGTTCCAAGCGGCGTCGCCTTTTAAGATTATCGATCAACCTATGATCTTAGCAGCGCCCACTTGATTTGCGGAGTAAATCTCTTCCTAAATGCGACAAAACTACAGTTTCCATAGGCCAGTCTCAACCAAATTACTAGTTAACACTTTCAGTAACAATCTCGTAGTGACGCCGCGCTTCCAAGGTGTCATATTTCTGGATTGTGTCAAATCTAAAACCCATGGTATAAAACACAAAATGAATAGAAGGCCTTGAAAGGATACCTATCATAAATCTTAGATCTAAGCTCCTTAGCTTCTCCATGTTTCTTTCCTCTTTCCTCGGTTCTCGGGCCCTAGACTTCCAAGAAGGGGTCTTGAAGAATCTGTCAGGAGTTCACTAAGAAGAAGTGAAAAGTAGTAGAGCCTTGTGCCTAGCGGATGTGGCAGAAGCCAGGGCTACTCAAACAGGAAATAAAAAATAAGAATCACATCTTCCATCTCGGGTTTTGTGAAGCTGGTCCGTATCATAATTATTCTAAAGTTGTGTTTATACCTGTCGTAGTATAGAATCCATCGCCACTTTGTTTTCTGATGATTGGAGAAGATACTTTGTTAGTCTGGATATATTCCACTTCTAGAAATAGAGTATTTACTTTGTGGTGTAGTTTCCCAGCTCAAGTGGGGTTCATTGAATGTCTTTACAGATACATATATGTATGTTCGTTCACTTAGTGTTAGAAAAGTATATTTAAAAACTCGCATATGTGATGTGTTCAGGTCTGGATGATTTAGTTATGGGGACCATTTCATGAGGATTGCTAGTTAACTATGATATTAGGGTGGTCATCACCATATACTAACTACTGGCTGCGTACTGATACTACTAAGCAAGCAACAGACCAGATCAAATTTGCGTATTTGGTCTGTCGTAACGACAACCTATGCAGAGCAACAAAAGATCAAGGAACCTATAACTAGTCAAGGGGACCATCATTGAGTTAAAGACATATGCTAATAGCACCTTTCGTACATACTAGGAAACCGGCACCTTATCGAACCGATCCCAAAACTCATCCGTATCCAGCCGTTCAGTCGTCAGCCGGAATGATTGCGGAAACCAACTCAGCTTCTCCTCCTCGCCCCTGATCATACACACCAATGCCTCCGCACACTTGAGTGCTAGTGCCATTCCATGGCCTTGAAACGCGACAGTAGCCCATAGACCCGGATTTTCTGGTACCTGCCCGACCATCGGCGCTTCGTCTAGAGTGAAACCCATGATTCCTGACCAGCCGACATCCACTCGACCTTCGGGAGCATCGTCGCCCCAGTTTGGCCCAAATACATCGGGGAGTAGATTGGTCAGGTATTCCTGTGTAGGCTCACTTCGTGAAGAGTCATCAGTAGTTCCAAAGCTGGGTAGCACACCATCTTTACCGTATGAAAGGCCGCCCCCGAGGACAAATGTTGACCGGCCACTAGTTGACTCGGAGGCCGGCTGTACAACCATGTACTCGAAATCGTTTTCGGTGTATATGAAGCTCATGCTACGATTAGTTATCGTATCTTCGATTCTTGATCCGCCACGAAGGGCTACGATATCACCACGGACAGGAATAACTGCTTTGTGAAAGGCTGGATGTACGTTGGCCGTGTAGCCGTTGGTTGCCAAGACTATCTGTGTAGACTTGACAATACCTCTAGAAGTCTCAACGTTCCATGAATTACCTCCTTCATCTGTGACGTTGGAGGATAAACCTGTGACTGGACACCTGGAGACTATATGAAGACCTCTTTCAACACACTTGTCAAGAATAGCTCGTACAAGCTTGTAGCCAGCCATTCGACCAGCGCCATACTCGGCAATACCGTGCACTTTGCGTTCATCCGAGGACATGAAGCATTGTCGGTCCGATGGGAACTCGCTAGATTCGAATGCCTTATGTTGAGTTCCTGGTGACGTTTTAGTATCTTTGTCAAGCTGACGGATGGACTGTTTAGATCTTTCCCAGGTCTCAGCATTGTAGTAGACATCGAGTGTATCACACTGATCCTGTCCACAGTCGATCTTGAACTCAGTGGCTATATCATGGAGTGCCTGAATGTTGGCTTCCTGTAGTTTGATGATCTTGAGGACTTCGTCGTTGTCACCCGGACCCGTGTAGCCAAAGTATACGGCTCCTTTCGTGTGTCCACCTATATATTAGTTAGTAAAGTAAACTCTATCTATACGTTCGTGTATTTAGAGTAATACCATTTCGGCCTGTGGCACCGGAGCATATATCACGAGCTTCGAGCATGAGGATGTTAGGCTTCAGCTTAGTGGTATCTCCATTGAGCAAATTCCATGCTACTAGAGCGCCACTAATTCCACTGCCTATTATAACAATGTCCGCAGTTTCTGGAAGTGGGTTGTCGCTATAAGCATCACAAGCCTGGCGTACCCAATAAGACGGCATCGGGTTTTCTGAAGGAAGAGACACCGGTAACGCAACGCGTTGCTTGATTTGGCTCTTCCAGGTCGGCGAAGGTGAGACTGTACTGGAAGAATCAGAACCTCCATCGCGGATGGGAAATGGGAAATGGAAAGACATCATTAAGGAAGGCTTTCGGTTTGACACTATTTATAGAGTGAGATAGACTCTATAGAAATCAAATCAAGGTTTCCATAAAGCACCGGGCAAGGAACCTTTAAAGAATGCTCAGACAGCGTCAGGTCATGGGTAGCAATAGAAATAGGAGCTATAGTTGATCAGATGTCACTTTCTTAGGCACCGCAACGGAGCCCAAATTTCGGGTACCCAAGTGAGCAATTCTCGTGTAGTTATAGAAATTGGTCTGATGTGAACGTGTGATCAGCTGTTGAACGGGTGTTGATAGCCAGAGTGACTAATGTATGTAGATGTCAATACATTACAAATTGTTTATATTCCTCTTTTAGTTGAGGAGCCATCGTATGATAGGGTTAATATAGAATATATCATATTAGGGTTGTAAATACAGAGTCTAACATCCAACATCAATATATTGATCGCCACTACTAAAGTCAAGACGCACTACTATGGCCATCAAGACAATACCAAACATTCATCCTATCTTGAGTTGTGAGTAGCCTAAATTCTGCATCTATATAGAATAGCCGTATCTTATCTTAGCTACCGTAATGTGTAGTAATGAGTTGAGGTGAGCATCTGCACAAACCCGTGCCATGTACATATTTGATATTCGACTAAACGGGAACTTAAGCCCATATACTACTTGATGCTATAGACACACTCGTGAGCAAAACCATCTTGGGGCTTGATCTCGGATAATAATTGCTACTTATCTCCCCGATGCTTTAGATGTTACGGAAGGGTAGATAGCACTACTATCTTTGTCTTACTACGATTCTACCCAGAGCTACTTGCTATTAGCAGCTTCATACTATAAACGATAACTACTGTCATTGACAATGCCAGCTGGACCGGGTTGAGGCCTCGAAACTTCGAGATATACAGCTACATACAGGGCTGTGATATTGCAGAATATATGTCTGAAACAGTATGTACTTGATTTCGTGGACATGTACTTACGCAGTCGCTATACTCAACGTACAGATACACACAATAGTCGCAAGTCTACTATAAGATGCCCGAGACTGTAATTTGTTAGACACTTGTCTCATCATAGACTCTATATTGGCCGTGTACAACACTAATGGCTTGTATGACCCAACCTAACCCACAGCAATCTGTATTCTAACTAACCCTGAAATGCAGCATCAACCCATTAATTGTAGATCTTGTGGGATGGAGACCATTGTAAGTAAGCCCTTTGTTCCCTCAAACTTTCCATACTCTCCATATATCACATTCACAAGCCCTAATTTAGTGATATTTGGCATGCTTGCTGGAGCCGCACTTGCTGCTTTTTGATGCCAGCAGGGTTGTTACATGAACAACAGAGTCTTTTTTCGTCTAAGTGGGAAACATACGCTCATTTATCCGCATAACGATTATACAATGCAACATCTGAGCGTAGTTTCTTGTGTGATTATAGCCGTATAATAAAGGGGGCTTCCTTTCTTCTCTTCGTGTCTGTTTTTCGAGGTGGGACAGAAGACATAGTCTATGTTTATTATTTCCATTTCTTTTTGGTTTTAATAGGTAAAGCCCTAGACATTATTATAATTGTTTGTTCTCGCTTCAATGCTGTAGCTAGTTTGCTTGCCAGCTCATTCTCAGACTTGTCCGGACTTTATCCTACAAAGAGCTCCACCAAGTCACCCAGAATCCATATCAAGCGAAACAAAGCTGACGATCTAGGCCTCGCTCTAGTCCCCAAAAATGCTCGATTACACTGTCTACGGTCCCACACGGCCAGCCGTCTTCTACTGGTTTGTGTTTCTGTTTCTTTTTCTTCCATCAAGGTAGTACTCTTCCGTTGTTTGTTCGCAGGCGGATCTGGTATCATCATACGTAGCGTTAGGGCAGTGGGAGTGAGAACTGCTCAGTCATATAGCCTTGGGTTGGGCTGGATTTGACTTGGGCAAACAGACTAGTGGAAGTGACGATGTTAGTAGTCAGAGAGAAGCTTCTATATCCTGGGCAGATGTAACCATAAAGACCTCATTGGCTAATAAGGTACTAGTCATTGTGGTTCCACCATATTCTCTAAAGTGGTGTAAACAAATACTATAAACTGTTCCCTTTATATCTCCTTTGGGGTACAGATGATGCGTTGTAAAAGTCACACACGAACATACGCCCTTGAATCCACATAGAGAGATGATCGAGATATTGCCTGTGTAAGAGGCTAACGGGCCAAGAAGACTTTGCGCCGTCTGCTCTGTCTTTGTGGACCATGTCTGACATTGGCTAATATTGTCTGGCGACTAACATCCCCCTTCTTCGACTATTCAACATCCTGTTTGGCTCTATAACAGCTAGCAAAGAATGTTGTTATTGATCTCTAGGATGGAACATCCACCTTTACTGAAACTAGCCGCCGAAACGGCGACTCGGAAGCAGCGGTGAGTGAAGGCTGATTTCTGATTTCGTCTATTCCCGTGATAATTTGAAGTGCCAGATCTCGATGGGGTGTGACTATCACTTCTCGAGCTACACGTGTTCAAGTTATAAAATCATAAAGACTGATGATATATATCGAAGAGACTAGACATAGTATAGTATGTTCTGATATATGGTGGAGGGTATCCTATATGAAGATATATTCTAACTATCTAGTCTTCGACTATCAAAGGCCAAAAAACCAGCCGGGCAGCATACTTATAGACCAACGACGATCGTTGGTTCGCCACTTGCTCGTTTCTTATAGGGAAGCTTAGGATCCAGAGCCTTCATCTGTAGTCCATGTCCACTTGGCTGCATCATGGCCGTCTTCTTCTGCAGGCTCCTTCAAAGCCAAAACCTCAATAGACACACAGGACGAAGCAGGCAGGAAGATAAAACCTTTCTTCCTTTTCTTTGATAAAAATCTTAAAGAAGCTTCACTTGCTTATTCCTACATTTTGCCTAAATTATCAAGCACCGGCGGACTCCCCTCTATACACCCCCCCTTTCATTTGTTAAGAGGTCTGCCCTCGAGACGGTGAAACCAAAAGATTTTTCAATCTGATAGAAAACTCTGCTTTGCTACTGCTACTCTTGGGCCAGAAAATATGGTCCAACACAAGGTTAAGAGGGATGGGTCTAATGCGTCCATCGAAGGTCCCCATCTGGCGGTGAAGGCTTGAATCCCTGTATATTTTTTTCTTCTTTTCCTTTGTGCTGCAACACATATAATCGTTACATTTGCTCTCGATGGCTCTAGAGTAGAAGCCGTTGAAAATCTCTTTTCAGATTTACCAGTATTGTCCCGACATTACCGTTTCTCTCTACGGAGGTCGAAGATGCACACCCGTCCACTCACACGGCTCCGGCGCCGATGCAACGACGTCATGATGTGGTAGGGCATTCCAATCTCGCCTCTTCTGCCCTGCCCACTGAAGCACCAATAGGAAAAAGAAAGTGTTTGGTGCCGCACTATTCGTCCAGTTCGACAAGCGCTATATCCAACTACCATAAGACATCTCACTCGCAGCAAAGTGTAACTATTTCCGCATATTTGCTAGTACGCATGTCTTTGATGATACATCAACATCCCATGCGAGTCTAATAAGCTACATCACCACATAACACGGACGATTGCGTGTATTATCTAGTGTGGACACTATACCACGCCAGTCTTTCATAGTTGAGATATCGACACCTCGGCGCTCTATGAGGCCAAACCTTCTCGTCGCATCTACAGGTCATCCAACATTGCTTTTCCTTGTACTACGCTCTGCAACCCTGTTGTAAAATATAGATACTATGCAAAAAGCAAGGACGCTCATCCTCAATCACAATGTCACAGAAATGCAGGCACACAGTCTCTACAGTGGGAGTTCAAAGTTGCCTGTTTCCATTTCTCAGAGTCCTCTAGGAGTCATAGTTCATTGTTGGCCTCTTTTTATCTATTCACGGTATATTCTAAGTCGTGCGCATAGATCCTGTAATATGAACAACTCAGCGTACAAGCTCTTTTCCACATATTGTATATATATCTGGCACTGTGTTAACTGATTAGGGTTAATCTGGTCGTCGAATAGGCCGTTCGATATCGGTCGCTTAGGTTGGTCAATGCAAGTGAGATTGGCAAATGGTCAAGTATTGCTTTATGTGTGTCCGTGATTCGTCGAATCTTCCAATAGTACATTGACACGAAAGGAGCCAGAAAAGTATTCCCATGCAAGAAGATAAAAAAAACCTTTGTGCATGCCCAAAACCTAATCGTCCCCTCTCTATGCATTGGGCAGAAATCTCGCGATAGCCGCAAGCTGGGCTACCAAAATTTTGAGGCAAAGTATTTGAGATTTTAAGATCAAGGCCTCAAGAGTCATTCTTTCAAGTACCTCTTTTCTTGAAAATCTCACGCAAATCTTGTAATATTCATAAAAAGAGATTGGAATATCATGCGTGTATGTAAGTCACAAGCATATCCAAGTACATATGCATATGTAGATGCTGAATCAGAGCGTGAGACTTTGGATTCGGTACAGTCATATGTAAGTCTTCTTTGTTTTATCTTCCTGGGTTGTTTCGTGCTATAGAAACCAAAGACTTATGAACATAATTTCTACAGTCAAGTATAGTATAGACTATACCGTAGTGCTTACCCATCATAGGCTTGATGAATAACGGGAACAGTGTGTACTTAGCCTTCCAGTATTCCATCAAGTGTCTGTGTGGTTGTTTTTGTCGCTAGCTGGGGCTAAAACAGCAAAACCAAATATCTGGGAGGGTATCATTGACTTTGCAGATTTGACCACCTATAACTACATGTATAACAATGGCCTTTTTCTTTCTTCAGATTTCCACGGAGTCCGAATAAACGACCCACGTAATTCATGCCTGGGGTTCGATCGCTAGCACGGTCCTGCCAACAGCTTAACTACACAGTTTTTCTAGTGGTAACGGTGACTAGCAACCCCCCCCCCAAGCCAATATACACATAGTGTAGTGCTGCTTGTATCGGCTGTAAGGGTCTTTTAGTGGACGGTCAACGTCATAGTGCTGAAGAGCACTGATCAGATCGCTGCCAACGCTGCTTCTGCCCTATACCAAGCACCAACGTGTCGGTCTATAGTTAGTTGACAGGCGTCTCATACTTGATGATTGGTATGATTATTCATGCTAGGTAGTGCCCGACGAAATAAAGGGCTATAATATGCCTAGGTAATATTGCGACCCTGCAAATCGAGAAGGAGAAGCTACTACACCTTATATTGGAAAAGACGGGGATCCTGACTAAGTACGAAATACACAGTTTTTAGTGATTTTTCTCGAGAAACTCTAACAAGACTCCGTATGTTCTTTGTTGATTTGCCCAAGGTTTTGCATTTCTGAGACACAGCGCTGTCAAAGGTCCTGACGATCAGCCAACAAAGCTTCATTCCTCCTCGGCCAGGTCCTCTGCCTACCCATTGGTCTTCTTATATTCCTTCCTTTTTCCTGCCTTATTTCTCCAGAGGCCCTATGGCGGTGAAGAACCCAGGGAAAAGAAGAATAAAAGCAAGTATAAATAGCGTGAACCCAGTAGCACTTGGCCTGCCTGGAGAGCCAACTCGCCTAGAATGCAGCACTTCGTCACCGACTGAGCTGTCACCGAACAGCTCTAGTAATGAGGCGTAGAGTCCACGCAAACCGCACTTCCAAGCCATCGTCGCCTCGGTCTGATACTTGTTGATCGGTAGATGCTGGTCTTGAGTTGTCGTTGTCACAGGTGATGTGATACAGCTATTGACATATGAGACGGTCAGTCCTTGTAACGATTATTTCGGCTATATCGACAGACTCGGGCCAAGCACTGTTTGTTCCGTTTATGGCTCAGTACTATTCGGGGTGTATACTACTAGGTCACAGCAACAGATCATTGCTTTGCAACCATCTCCCACGCAAAGTTTCCTGTTGGCCATGGGCGTTGGATCGTGAGCTACGAGATCCGTGGTCAAGTCGCCTATGGGTTACTCTCGATTCGCCGGCTTGCGGACCAAGAGATGACCCGTCCGTAACCTAAATATGGCTAACCTACAATGATGTTAGTCTTGTCGTTGTTTGTTGTGTAATTTAGGCAAGCGAAGACAAGAAAAAGCAAAGGTATTGTAGCATCTACATACATATACAGCTACATCTATTCTAGCATAGCATAGTTGGTGCGTGCGTTCCATGGAATTACCGCATGGACTCAACCTTTTTGTCTTCTTGGGAAAGCTCGATATGTTCCTGCATGTCGTACTATACCTCTGTAGCTATAGCTAGCTACATATGTGATGTATGTACTTTGTCTACCACTGCTACTTTGTTCCTATCGCATGGCTAGTATGCCGCTATTCGGCCTCAGGTATACATCTACAACTGTATGAGTATGTTTCTTCTTCTTTTTCTTTTCGATACAACGCTAGCATCTTGTCTGTCCGCGGCTTCACGGGTCGGCAGCACGCGTAAAAAGTTGAAGCCTCGATTTGCCAAACTGTCGAATTCGTCTAGGATTACTACTTCGAATGGTAGTATTCAACCAAGTCGGCAGGAACACCCATTGTATTCTTGCAGTCTTTGCCAGAGTGGTCGTGCTGTTCAGGCCTCTATCTAGCCATGGTGGAAGGCTTCCTTTTCATTACTACCATGACCACCCCCATATACGCATATCTGAGAAGCCTCTCTTTTGTGATAGGAATGGAAATCAAAACATCCCACATCTGTTTATACTGTGGGAACACGGATCTTGAAGACTTGCTCCTTTCCTCTCTCTGAAGGACGTCCTCACGCAGCTAAGATGTGCCGAGAGCGTGTTGTTAGGGGACACGTAGACATCACAAACCCCAAAAAGAGGAAACGATATGGCTTATTATCACAAAATAGCTGACATGCGCGGTCACCTCGTGTGTCAACCCGTAGGATGTTGACAATATTGAAAGAATGCGGAATGGAAGCAAGAGACTTGAGAAAGAAGGAGGCAAGTAAAGCCCAATGCAAATGACTGGTCCTTAGATACTTCTGGGCTAGCTGAGCCAAGCAGTGAAGTAGTCAGGCTTTACCTGTAGGCTACTCAGACTAGGGAGAGGGCAAAAACAAAGAGGAAGAGGGAACTACGGATGTACAAGGGGTCGGCCAGTACCGCAAGCCGGTTCCTCACGCTGCAGGGAAATGAACAGTATATATCATCACGACGTAGAAAACCTGTCCGCCATAAAAGCTCATCATACTACCATTTGCCATATTGATGAACACTAA
This sequence comes from Davidsoniella australis, assembly GCA_009806335.1. Taxonomy (NCBI): domain Eukaryota; kingdom Fungi; phylum Ascomycota; class Sordariomycetes; order Microascales; family Ceratocystidaceae; genus Davidsoniella; species Davidsoniella australis. The sequence continues at coordinate 23,543 of RHLR01000112.1, forward strand.
TATGCTATTGGAATTCCATATTGGTTACCAAGGGGGTTGAAGGACATTGTATCTGACATTCAGGAAATGGACAGTCTCATTTTCGCATTCATATATCATGAGTATGCTATAAGATACGTCTGAAAGTACCATATACATATATATACGTATGTTGTTGGTATGGGCACTGTACAGGTAGTTAGTTATATGTACGCTCTATTCGCCAAGTGGAGAAAAACCCAAAAGGAATATCTACCATGATATGAGCGTCGGCAGGATAAGTGCACACATGCAGATATCAAAGTCATATACTCATGATTCGTCCTATCAGTATGTAGGCGTTACTCTGCATTGTAGGATCAGCTACGTTGAATAAGTTCAAGAAGTCCAAGTTGCTGTATTGTCGTCGTGGCTAACTCAAGATAAGGAAATTGAAGACCACGTGTATTACGTGTTACGATGCCTATTAAACTTCTTCGAACATTCAAGAGATAATCTTTTAGTATTCTACAACATCATTAATAGTTGTTGTGTCAAGTATTCATGTCGCCAAAGTCAAAGTCCAAAGGGCTCATACAAACACTTCAAGGGTTGGTATCTAACAGGGTTAGTACTAAACGGCATAATGCTGCTAAATTTTAATCGAGCCAGGCGGGCCTCAAACCGATAACTAAACCGAGACATTCTGTACATGTACATACAAAGTAAAAGATATCTATTAAATAGTGATTATTGGTAAGCATGAACGGGTTTCCTTCCGAGGAGGTGTGGGTTTTCTTATTTGGGATCATCCAAGTACATGATGCTATCATGTAACAATGGGTGGCCAACGCACATTGTCAGCGATAGGAACCTTCTTTCGAGAGAGAGATGTCCCATGATACAGCTACTAGGGGGAAGGGATCCGTGTGGAAGTGTCCCGTTTGATGTAGTATCGACATCAAAAAACGAAGAGGTAGGACAGTATGATGAGAACTTGATTGGAGGACATAGAGTTAGTTTTTGAAAACTGAAATTCGGGCTGAAAGCGAGTTGTGATTGGCAGGGAGGCTTTGAGTATTTTTGCTCTCCCTTTCACTGTTATTCTTTCCTATCATACGTATAGTATAATTCGTTATTTTCGACTGACTGTCTGGGCATATATAAAGTGGCATGTTTTGTCGGTTCTGTGTAGCTTCGCTTTTCTCGCTTGGTCTCAATATAACATGATATTTTCGCAGAGAATCATCCCTTAAAGATGTGGTATATCCTAGGCCACTAACTTCCAAAGAGGAAGTTAAAGATTTGTCTATAGATGAGTATATGTAGCCAAGTGTATACACGGTTGACATTATGAAGAAGGAAGAGTGTCGGAAACACAATAAAAGCTACTATCTACATTGTACATATGTATCATCTAGCAGTTATGGCCCATATCAGCATTTCACATACCCCTTTTAATCATATGGACAAGCTAAACTGAGAGTGGTTGATACAAATACGTATCTATCATACTTTCGAAACTTATGTCTAAGACCCAACCAATGTAAAAGGTTGTTTGATCTGGTTAGATATTTGGATCTATCCATGAGATGGCAGTCTAGACCGGAGACTAGGTGATATATAGATAGTCATAGAGATCATGCAAAGAAAACATGCTCTATAAGTTTCAAAGGACATATGTTTCTAAACAATATAGGCCATGTAGAGTACAGATGGCTTTAAGAGCTATGCTAATAGATAGTGAGTTTGCAGATCACACGGTAAACTAGCACGGTTTCCAGAAAGAATAGGCGCTGTCAGACAAGGTGAGTTGTAAGAATATTGTATATTTTCAAGGGCTCTTAGAGGAGAATCACGCTGTAATTATGGCTTCACTGCCAGAAGCCAAGACGACCTCTGGTCAAAGACATACAATTATCTAGAAACTTCTAGTTAGAATAATTACTTTGAGCATATTAGTTTCTTGGCTAAGGAAGGCTCTAAAGGTGGCCCGGAAGGCTAAGTGTTTTTAGCACTATATAAACCTTAGTACTATTGGTAAACAACTTGTATACCATGATAAATCGAAACAGAATGTCTCACTGCAAACTTACATACATGATATAGACTAACTAGGGCAAAAAAAAACCTAGTTTCGGGATAGACCTCCCTCTGCTATCCATCAGCAGTGAAAATAATGGTTATAGATACCACAGCGCTACAGCAGTTACAAACAGACTAGTGAAAACAAGAGCAAAACAGTAGCTAGCAGCTACATCTTGGTTTACTTGACCCGAATCTTTGGGCCAAACTCTTGTTAGTTAGCTACTAAATTTATTAAACTGATCACACGAGGGCTGGGCTGGGCTTGCTATATGTTGGTGACAGGGGAAAGCCTTTTGCCCGTATTTGTATCACACCGCTTGTTGAACCTGTATAAGAGAGAGATAGTCCATCATAGTCATCATGCTTGTACAAGTTGAACATCTTCTAATGCAGATCGTATGCTGTCTATCTGTACTCAAAGGTAATGGTCTAATGAGTTTGCTAATTCTGTGTTTATGGGTCATATCCGACAACGGACACATTAGTTATATATATCTGCACATTTAATATATTTATGTACGTCGACATATGCAGGATAGCCATACCAAGAGAATTGTTCTAGGGATGGAATACAACAGATAAAGAGTTCAAGATAAAAAAGCAATCATCATGTCGTCGAAAAGTGAGGCTTCACCACACCAATGATTATGTCCATCCTATCCTATAGCAGCTTTCCTTGATGGCACCATACAATAGACGCTGAATGTCTGTATCGTGACTAAGAGCTATGGAATCATTTCTCTTAGTTATCGAACAAATCCGTACAGACATGTCGACAGGGATCTTTATATAGCAGGATGAGTGCCCTTCAGGCCCTAGGAGCCACAAGTTACAGTGTCTACAGATACAATCTGTAACAGCGCTGTATTAATATGGTGACACGGGATGTGGTCAGACTGTAGATTGGGCCCAAGAGCAATATATAGAAGGTTCATCACTACACATTTCTACTATAATTCTATGTAGAATATATGGCTGCGAGTAAAAGTATATGTATATCTTGATCTTGATATCCATGAGCACGATGTTAAATTATATCAGTATCACGATGATAGATATGTATATCAAGCCAAATACTCGGTGAGCGTTGGGCATGAAGCGTATCTTGAGGTAATCCAGGGCTAGTTTGGCGCCTTCCCATGATTCGACAAATAGGGTACAGCTGGTATGGCTTTTTTTTTTTTTTTAGATTGGTTGGCTAGTGATCCTCAAAAGAAAGAAAGAGAGAAGAAAAAAAGGACGCCCATCTATGAGTTCATGCGCCACCTCCATTTCCAATACCTTCTTTTTTCTTTACTCAGAGACACCGGATATGAGAGAAGAGAAAATACGGTACTACGAAGATCAATTCTAGCGAGTTGTGTGTGGATTTCTTTTTGATAAGAACTAACTATAAAGGTTTTCTCAAGTTTTCAAACAGCAATCATGAGCTTTATTGATAGCCAAGAGAAGATATGCTTACCGGGAGCTGTGTTTCTCTATTCTTGCCCCTAAATCCGTTGTACATCTTCATCATGCATAAATCGTCCAACTCGAAAGCAGGCAATGGCGTTGTCATGGGATCAATACTCATCCATCCAGATAGAACTGCTACTAGAGCAAGCCATGATACGGGCTACTAGGAGCTAGGTCTTTCAAGCTCCGCATGAACACTTACTTCCCTTCGCCTCGAGCCACTCGTTACTGCGGAGCATTATGTGCGTTGCTCGTTGTAGAAAGAGGGGAGAAGAGAAAGTGACAGAAAGAGAGGCAGTGGGTAGCTAGGCGATGCAAGAATATTAGCATGTTCTCTCCCTCTTTGATATCCATGCCAGGAGGTGTAGCACATCCTTCACACAAGCCTACATAGGTATACTAATAGTAGGAAGTCCGGTCCGTTTTCCCCCGTCATAGTACTTTGAGTAAGAAATTAGACACTGTTTCTACTATCTGTACAGTAGCAGCTCGACACCGTCTAATAAACTATGCTTCTGTAGATTATTATCGCTGATAAATACTTATAGAAGGTATACAAATGCATTATATACATTTGATCTTATGGCCACCATACTACATGCGATTGCATTTACTTCATACAGAGACTACAAAAATTGAATTTTCTAGTATAACCCAACTATCCAGCTTTATAGTCAGTAGACAGAGCTGGTTAACTGAATTTATACATTTCAAAGTCAATTATGTATACCTTGCATTTTATACTGTATAGTATTAAATATATCATCTACATATCTATGATATAGCTATTTCTGTAGGTGCTGCACGAGGCTGCATTAAATAGGCATTTTTATGCACGCTTACTAAAATATGCCATGATTTGTACAGATATTAGCTCAGGTCAAAAAAAAAAAACAAGTGAACATCTTGTGCAATATCCGTCAGTATCTACATATCTAAGCAAACTATTTCTTCTCATTACGAGTAGTTATATATGTATCTGTACAGATATACCAAGTCGTATTCTTTTTCAACATTTCACAAGGTTCAAACTAACTAACCAATACCCGATATTTCCATCAGATTAGCAAATTAAGTGATATTTCTACCGATCCGCAACTTCACAGTTAAAGAACAGAGTACAGAATAGTGAGCACATGAAGTATCCTTACACGACTTGTGATGACTGCATGTTGGTGCTAGTAACGTGACTATCTCGAACCAATATTTCCGGTTTTATTTTTCTTCCTTATATGAGCTTATGTCCGCCACACCTAAGCCTACAAACTATTCGCATAGCAGATATAGTATGACTGGATCATGGCGCTTATCATATGTTTTCTAATCAATGAGGCTTCAACACAGCACAATAGAATTCCTCCGCGGAAACATATTATAATAGGTCGAAGGCAGGGCTTATGTACTGTGTTATATGTATAGTGAAGTGGTTTGTACGAAGAATGCACAGCATCAACCTAGCTGGCCCAACATCTCCAAGCCTGCCGAGATGCAAAACGCCACAGAACCACATTCGGGGATATTTACTAAATGTGAAGTAGCGGCTTTCGTACGAGTACATCTTGACTTTACAACCGATACATTTCTATATATGAAGCACGATCAGATTGCATCATCAGCAACGAAATATCTCAAATCTCTGTCTATTATTCTCAGGTTATATTTCATTCTTTACAGTTTAAGACATGGAACATCATTGTACACTAATAACGACATCTTTTTGTCAAACCTGCCAGATAGCCTCGTCCTACGCAGCTACCTGCTGTGTAGAGGAAGTCCAGTCAGCTAGGCATAGGTGGCTGTGGTTGGTGAATAGGCAAATTTACTCTATAGAACGGTTGTGTACAACATATAACACAAGTAGCGAGACTAGATTTGAGAATATATGTGTATCCATGGACTCAGTGTGCTGAGCCCGTTCGAGATTTGTTCTACTTGTACTTAATTCCTCATAGTAGCATCACGTCAACTTCGATGTGGTGTTTCTAGAGCTTTCTACTACTTAGATTCGACAGCGTAGCACTACTACTAGGCGTTTGTTCTCATTATAGAATTCGCGTAGGCAGGTATCCCAAAAGGACAGGCTTATTATGAACTAGACAGGATCTCTAGTCCCGTAAAAATTCAGGGAGAGATCTATAAACGAGGGACTGGTAGAGAAAGAATAGGAAAGTAGCCGGTATTCGTGATACTGGAGTATTCCGGGCCACATAAACGAAGCTGTCGGGCCCGATTAATGGTTACCTTGATTTCCATTCTGGTCTGCTGCAGATATAAATTTAGTCCGCGATAACGAGAATGTAAGCTCTTTCGGGATTGTTTGCTGGTTTGAAATGTACTAAGCTAGTAGCCTGGCCTAGTGAAGAGGCTCTTGATTACGTTGTAGTTATGCAACAATTGTTTTCTGGCGTATACATACTTATGCAACATGGCTGTATTTTACATCAGCCCAGCTATTATAAAGACCAATCAGTAAAGTAATATTGCTTAGTATGGCCTATCGGGCCTCCATAGACGGTCAGCCGGACATATTACACCATCACTACGGCATGTCTGTATATATGAAAGAAAAAAAAAAAAAATGGACTAAAATCCCGACCTCTAAAAATGGACAGGCAGCTATATGTATTGTTGGTACTGGGTAGACTGTGTGAGTTAATATGTATGTCGTGAGATCCGTCCGCATAGTATCTCATACCGGTGTGCTCATATTACATCTTGACGGGCGTCATTTCCGTACGCAATTTGCGTTTTTACAAGGTAAAGCGCTACAAGTCAAAACGGCCATGTTTGCTTCTTCAGGCGCTTATTTGCTCTGGGTCCTGTGACTTTTCTTCGCATTCTCTGCACTACGTCATTTTATAAGGCCAGCCAGTTTGTTAGACAAACTGGTAGCTTAAGGGTTCTGGTTTAACACTGGATCCTAGCATTTTTCCTGGCAGCAGTGACAGCAAGACGCTATAAGTTGCGTTGCTAGATCGTATTATGCCGTGCCCTGGTATATTACAATGCACCATCTTCCTTCTCAAGCTCTTGAGAAACTCTGTTTTCTCTCTTGCTGTGCATCTTTGTCTAGCTTTTGCTGCAGCAAAAAGCGCTGTGGCCCAGCACCAGCGTTGTAATGGCAGCATCATGTATATACATACAACTCTATATGTTTGTATGTTAGTGTGCGGCGCCGGGGATTCACGTTTTACTGCCCTTGTTCCTATTAACCGGTGCTTTTGCCCTACAGTATGTACATATTATACATGAATATAATCACCCGAGCGTCTTCTGATCACATTGCATGACTAGCCAGTCGGGGGCCATGGCCTCATGCAGACGCCGTTACAGGGCACTGGACATGATGCAACAGGGTTTGCAGAGAACAAAAATAAGGTAATGAGAAAAAATACAGAAGGAAATAGAAAGCAGAAAATAAAGAAATATGGTCAAAGAGGGGCATTGGCCATGGAGGGGCTCCAGTGTACAAGAGCAGTGTACTAGGAATGGCTCAGTCATTGATAGAACATAAAAATATACAATAGTGCGTGTATCAAGGTTGCGTTCTATAACACACAAGACATGATATGTTGAAGAAGGTCAGAGATGGCCTGGAGTCAATCTTCCAAGCTTACACAGAAGCTTATTGCTTCAATACCCGTCTTAATACATGGCTCTTGAACTTGGCCATGCTCTATAGGCAATCGATCACTACTTTTACTAACAACGATGTCGCATTCAGAAAGTCGGTGAACCCTAGATTAAATGAGAAAACAATGAACAGCAGGAAAAAAATACCCTTAAGAACAGAGGCACAAAACAGGCTTAAGATGAAGCCGGTAGAGAGGCCGGCACGCACAAATCGGGAAACCGCTATCACAAGCTGGAGCTGCTCACTAAATGGAACAGTGTTACTTTATATGTCATAGACTAGCCGGGCTCTCCATTAGGGGGGGTGGGGTGTTGGTTTGGCGTTCTCAGGCCTTTCTATCGATGTTTAGTTATATGTCTGCATCTATATATACAGCTATATACCTCTCTCTATATGTCTTTGTACAGCTAGTTGAACATAAATCAGAAGCATTAGTTGCTATGATCCCTCTGTGGCCCTTAGACAAGCAGGACCCTTTCTTCTGCCCGGTGATGTCAACAATCACTCATTCACTACTCATACACTACTGTTGCAATTTCAATCGGTCTCTCATCTTTCATCTTGCATTTGAGGCCAAGCCGGCCGAGTCCTTTCCACTCATATAGCCATTAAACCTCAATGAAGAAGCTTCACTATCCCCAAGTAAGGGTCACCAAATCGGCCTGCTCGAGTCGTATCTACACTACTAGCACTATATCTATCTATACACCGGAGTGACTAGGATGTCGATATCGCTAAATGTAGACCGCTCTTTTCCTCCAGAGAAACATGAAGAGTTTTCATTACGATACTTTTTTTTTCTCTTTTTCTTTTCTACGGCCATTATTCTATCTGCTCAGTCTTCTTCTAGGTTATTGATTGTCTTGCGATCTCTTGCTTTGTTTGGATCGTCCTAGCCAGGATAAAAGCGAAGACCAAAAGGGTGCTATAAAAGATATATGCAAGGGCTTCAGATATGATAATATCTACCAAGATTGGCAAAAGCAGGGTTTCAACGGCCAATATACTGATCTTATAGCTAAATTACAGGCTATCTGCTCTGTAAGTCATCTTCTGCTACAGGGGCCCGTGACAGCCTATAGTGATGATATATCCCAAACTTATGTAAATCAAATCAAAACCTTTCACCGTCAATGGTAATCCGTTTCTTGGCATCAATATGTTGAGGCCCTCTGAGACTAGTCTTGCTAATTCTGCTTTTGTCTATCATCGTGTATTTGATAATCATTGCTAGGTGATAGTCTCGGCCGTGACAATGATATTCTAAACTTGGGGCTGATGATCTTGCAGCAAATAGTCAGGTCTATAGTATGATCACGGCTGGTTGATATGTAACCTAGCTAGATATATATTCTGCATTGAATGCAAGTCCTTTCTCATTATTATATCTTCTGTCAGAAAGATGATGTCGGACGTTACGTAGTAATACTACCAGAAATGCTAGTAGACTCATCATAGCCCAATATCCCCTTTAGCATCCTCTCAAAGTATGAGAAGATATGGATCTTGAGGAGCAGCCAGTCCAATTTATTTGTACAGCTGCCGTCGTTGCAATAGCTTGTGATTTGACACTCACCTGCTTATAGAACCACTTTCATGACTTGCAGTCTCTCTACCAGATATTTCTTCCATACCAAGGAGATCCAGCCCGTGTTTACTCTGCTCCTATTGGCAATTATATACATAACATCGGGCTGTGTAGGTGAGCCATAAATCAAGGTTTACTATGAAGCTATATCTGTACCTCATATGCGGTTAGTTCGGAAAATACAAAAGAAATACTTAATAATTATATCTGAGCACTAGTAAAGGGCGCTTTTTAGAACAAATGTGTGTTATAACATCAAAATATATCTTCTTAATAGTACAATATAGATACTCTCTTCTACCACCATACAACATAATGCTTGAAGTATCATTTATTCTATACATGCAAAATGAGGAAAATGGTGGGATGGTCTGGCAGCCATGCATCCAAGGGTAAAAAAATCAGGCGTTGGGCTTTTTTTTTATAGTTAATTATAATGTTCGAAGTTCGATCACATTGAGCACCATTGGTCAAAGAAAAGCTTTTTCTAGTTATATTGATTGCCATATTTCAATATAAAAGAAGTCCTCGCCCACTGTTTGAACCAAATCTGCATTGCAAAAAAAACTGTTTCGTTTATACACATATATCTGTATGCACAAACATGTAAATATCTCAAACACTCGCGCCAATGTGCTCTTTTTACGTACATTTGTTTCTAGCATGTTGGAGAAGATGCAGCTAAACTATCAAGTGACAACTCTCCAAATATGCATACAAGACAACTAGTAGATAGTATTCTCTTCTTGGTCGATCAAACTTTGTAGATTCCTATGCAGCCTCAGTTCTTAGACATAGTTTGTTTTCCTCCCAGCCTAGTTATGGCACTTATCTCTTAGATCTCTTTATATCTTTAGTAAAAGCCCAATGCAACATTCTGCGCCAAGCGAATCAAGGCTAAGGATCCAGCATAGACTTTCAAAGGAGCATATTTCCTATGGGCTAGAACACTGATATGAGAGTTACGAGAAAAGAGTGAGAAAAGCTTCGTTTGTATGTATATATCTTGTCTCGTGTTGTTTAGATATTTATCAACGTAGTTTTCCGACAAAAAGCTTTCAAAAAGCCTTGAAAGAATAAATTTCAGGTCTTCAAATTCCCAGTTTTTGTACAATTCCAACCTACAAAACAATACTATAGTCAGCCTCTAAAAGACAAAGTTTTATTTCTCGACTACCAGTATGTATCTCTTCTATGATCCATTGTGGGTAGCTTATTACGATGCCTCAGGCAGTAGCCCATAAGAGCTCATATAGCTTACAAAATGTACATTTGAACTATTTCTAAATGTTTCAATTTTGGCCTATCTAAAGTTAGAAATATATATGTATGTATATTAGGATAAATAATACTATGACGATGCTCCAACTAGCCCCAATCCTACCATAGATATGTGAGATGTCTTTAGCCAATACATGGCTATACACGAGTAGATACAACCTCATTGTAAGTTTACCCGGCAGTCGATTGAGGGCCAGTCAGTCTTTCATTTTATATTTAATAAGGCGGTATTGGTTGTCTCCTTATTACAATGTATTATTAACGCTCTACGGCACGTCAAGAGAAACATATGACGCAGAGAAATACATAGACATTCAGTCTAGTTGCAGGTATGAGACACAGGTAAACGGTAAATAGTACAGATGAAAACCTCAAATGTTTAATAGTCATGTGAGACGCTGCGATGTCGGCAGTTTGAATATCACAGTTTAAAATGTTGGGTATGCTAGACATGGTATCAAAGCCGTATTTTCCGCGTAATATCTGGAGCTTGTTCAAGATACGTATGGCGGTCAGCCAGTCATTACCTTGCCATGAGCGTATAAGCGAGGACAATTGGCGGAAGCTTGACTTTGTAGTACCAAAAAGGGCATTATTGGAAGCGTACAACAGGGTGACGATAGTTGTGCGAGCAGAGCAGGCATGTGTGTTGTGTGTTGTTGATATAGACAGGGAGTTGAATATATATATATATACGATTCAAACTCAGCGACGAACAAGTATTTTCCATTCTTGGATAAGCACATGATCAAATATGATAAGCACATTCAAGAACACAAAAAGAAGAGTGTAAAAAGAACAGCTACAAGGTGCCTAATCACTTATAAGTGCTTTGCTTAAACTATTAGCTAGCCTCATATCATATTAGTTAGCTTGCACAGTAGACTAAAGCTTAAGCTTCCCCGTGTCGTTAAGCATTGTTTACAAGGTCATCATGATAAATTCCATTTGGTTGTCATGTTATGCAGCATATTGGTTGAGGCTCAAAGTTTGAAATACCCATGGCTTAACGCAGGGGTCTTCAGATAAAGAAGTAAAAAGAAGTGGTAACGAAAAGTAAGTATGATGCATCTGAAATCTGCTTGCAATATCAAAACTTCTAATATACTCATAAACAAGGTTCTTTGTAGATTTAGTTTTCCTGTTAAGTCTTTGGCACCATAAATTTAAGCCATAGAAAAAAAAATCATACCCAGTCGTCAATATCATACCAATAGTCGGTATTACACAAGCAGTTCGTCCAGAGCAGCCAACTGTAACAAAAGGCAGGTGATACAAAAAAGCTATTAGCTAATAGAATAGCCAAAGTTACTCAAAGTATTCTCAAAAGCATTTGAAAAAAAAAATTGTACGAAACGTAGTGGAAATATGATGCATGGTCACACAGGTTCAATATCAATCAAGATCTACCTTGTTAGACATAGCCAATAGGAATATTTTTATCAGCGTGGCCAACTCAACCAAGACTTTACAGGGATACTACACTGTAGGATAGAACTTTCGGAAAGAAGGCACCGAGATAGATGGCTGATTTATATCGTCAAGCAAAGCACTGCCCTTTTTTTTTCTCCTCTCTTTTCCTAAACATCACCAAGGGATCATAAGCAGCTGTAAGTTTTTTTTCTTCGCTTTCGTTGGGAAAGAAATATACATCAAGACACTGTCTCGAATCGGCGGAACACAGAGGGATACCATATGCATTCTCGGCTCAGTTGACCGAGAATATCAAGAGTATCTGATCGATTTTTTTCCTATAGCGAGAGCTATACACACCGTCTATCCATTATCATACCTCTCGGGAATTTGCTAAGTGATTGCCAAGAAGACTGGGCTTCAAAGGGATGAATATTTTCTATTCTCGCCTAGTAGAAACAGCGTGTGTTCCAAATTGTTTAGTATGGCTTGATGCGTCACGCTATGCATTGCGATTCGGCATCCCTTAACTAAAGGTCCTATATCTTTAATATTGATCTCTAGAGGGATATTGTGAATGGAAAAAAAAATTGCGGCATAAACACAAGTATTCATCACGGCACCCAGACCTTCGAATGGCATGGTCGGTAAGTAACAAAAGTAGTGCAAACAACGACAAGCGGTACGTTTGCGAATAGCTTCATTTAGGCAAACAAATAGCCACTAGCAAACCTCGAAGTATGCATGAGCCATTTTGATGGGTTGAATAAGACTTGGCTACAAACGGAACAGTCACTAGTACAACTATGATAAGTACAGATTGCTCTTATATGAAGTCAGTCTTTAAATAAGCTTCGGACGATGTAGGAGGGCCTCAAGAGAGCGACTAGCGTTCTCTATATATACATAAATTCTGAGCACATTCTCGTCTTCCCATCTCGCCTATCGCCTACTACATGTTGACGATTCCAAATAGGCAGTTTTCCTAAGCAAGAATGTCTTTTGTATACAACTAAACTGCTCAGTGGATCTAGTGAGAGAACAAGAAGAGATGGCATCAGCGTCACATTGACATCAAAATGATACCATTGGGCCCCCAAATATAAAAGATACGACGAGTTTTCCTATCCTACTGACAGGAGACCAAGGAAAAGACGGAAAAAATCATAAAAATCAGAACCAACGCACGGATTTTGCCTCCGATATCCTTGTCCAAAATATTGAGTAGCTAGCTTTAACGTCAGTTTAGCATTCTATTGTTGAATCGTCAAAGTCTGAATCCTAAGCTATCCAATGTAACAACAATAGAAGCCTCTAAGTAGGTTTGCCCTAATGTAGTTCTCGCCCGCATTTTATAGTGGGTTTCTTTCTTTCTTTTCTACTGCTGGTGCTCCTATAGCTTTCTAGATCAGTTGGACAACAGCAGGGCTCACCTAGTATACTACTACTCTAAATATGCCTGACTTCGATAGCCAAAAAGATGAGAAGCCTAAACAAAGAAAGGCCATTTTTCTAGTCTCTCTAGTTGCCAGCCTAATTCATCACTAATTTTCAGTCAACAACAAACACACTGCAAAAACGCACATGAATGAAGCAAATGCTTCACTGGCCTTTTTATTGAGCTGACAATAAATACCCTCAACTTCACTCATCCAAACTCTTGAATGTCAAACGAGATACTTCTGCCAGATCAATAACCAAACCGCCTCTCCAAGGGTAACCCGCTTATGTTAGCCTGCAATAATATTATCCAGCCTCGGGCTACATGCTTTGTCAATATTACGGTATTCTCTTTCCGGCCATCTCTTTCGAATTAACTTCACAGCCTACGATTCCGCCAGTCGTTTATGATGTACTGATGCTGCAGCATCTCAGGAGCCTAAGTTGCCTAGTCAGGAATACACATATCCAATTGGACTAATAAGTCGAAGTGGACCTCGACAAAATATTCTTTCTTCACAGTGTGTTCCTTCTAAGAATCGCTCCTGACCCTCTTTTCTGGATTCATTTTTATCAAGGTGGAATCCTGACCCTCTTAAGTATCAGTTTTTCAACGACCTCGCGATAACCAATAAAATGTATTATCCTTTTTGTACAGGGAATATGCATATTCATGTTCTGTTTCTCTTATTCTCAATGACGTGCCGGTATAGTCAGCAAAAATCGGCTCATTATGCGAGCCACTGATTGAATTGAAACCTATGAGGTCATAGCTGTAACCCAAACCCTTATGGTGGCTCAAGATACTCACTTTATCAATATGGTACGAGTAATTTGTATGTTCACTAACTCAGAATCAGAATTTTCACCTGAAGAAACTTCATTCATCGTTATTTCGATATAAGATAGTGCTTTTGTGTATGTCAGTGTGATACTTCCAGAGAAAAAACAAGATATCAGCACGTAAATAGTACTATGCAGCTGGTTTAGGGTTAGGTGTTGAGGAGTCTTTCTTTTTTGACACAGTGGAAAAAGACTAAAGTTCCACAAAAACTTGGAGCTACTTTCTAGATACTACCATTCATGCCCTTGCATTCCCGTAAACCCTGTAGAAATTCCATCTCACCGATAGTTTCTGTTTCTCGGTGAAGGTCAACCACCTTTTTTACTTATTATTATCAGGTACGCATTGTAATATTTTATTATTACTTTGTTTTTTTCCTTGCCTAACTCTACCCCACCTGGCGTCGTATTCAATGTAATTCTTCATTTTGTCAAGTCTATCAATTTCCTGGCAGACTTTATACGAACACAGAAATATATGTTATTTTTCTCTATCCTCAGAACAACCAAAGAACATCAAAGTCCCTTCTAGCGCAAATACAACAAATAGTAATATCCTTGTGGAGTTTTAGATCGCCGCAGCCAGAATACAATCAAGCTTCTACAAGTGTTCTGTGTCCTTTCTTCCCATCTACACAAAAAATCCCGTATTCGTGTTAATATATACAGGCCATCAAATTTTATATCCATCAAATACGTTTCACGCAAAGTTAACGCTAATATCAAGCGCAGCAGCCAGTTACCGAATTGAATGGGAGTAACACCTAGAAACCTTTGTATCTCGCCATAATTCCAAAATATTGGGCGACATGAGCACACCGATAATTGCGTTGCACATGTCGATTGCCGACAATGATGCGCTTCGGTATCACCAACAAGCAAACAAACCCTCACATAGGATGTCTAACATGGCATATATGAATTGGCTGAAATCTAAAATAGATTGAATGTACTTTCACAAATGTAATTGTGTATTGCCTCTATCACGGATATAAATAAAAATGCAGATTTTCCATGCAATATAATTCATGTTGAGGTGGTGGCTCACAAAATCCATAGATGCCGCTCTCCAGCCTTTAATTTAGTACGTTGCTATAGCTTCTTGGGGTGTGTTTGGGGCGCTCCTTGTTCTTGTTCATACAGCGCCAAGTCCTAGAGGGCGAGTTGCCTTCTTTCAAAATCAGCTCGGCCGTGACCCTAATTACCACATCAGCTCCGTGCAACCATAAAGGGGGTTATTCTGTTTTATCCTCTTTTTTTTTTT
>RHLR01000113.1:0-38494 GCA_009806335.1 Davidsoniella australis
GCGCTGGAAGTTGAAGCGGCGCCGGGGGCCTGGATATCGCCAGAGTCGTGCTGGACAACGGCGTAGTCGGGAACGAGAGCGTTAACGGCATCCTCGGGGGCAGGGCGCCAGAACAGAGCAGGGCCCAGGAAGACGTGGTGCCACTTGAGGGTGTAGTCCTTTTTGATGACACGGGCGTGAACGAAAGGCATGAAGAACAGGGCAGACAGGAGAGCTAGGCCAGCACCGGAGCCGAGGGTGACGCCGGCGATCCAGTTGGCAGGCTTCTTGTCCAGGCCCAGACGGGGAGAACCCTTGTACACGATGGAAAGAGTGCAGATAGTACCGGCGATCAGGAAGAAGAAGGGAGAAGTCCAGACAGCCCAGCGGACGCTGTTAGAGCGCATGTGCACAAAAACCTTGACCAGCATGAAGATAGTCGCGGCGAAGCAACCAGAAATAAAGGGAGCCATACCGAGACCGGCAAAGATAGCACCGAGACCCTGACCGCCGTTCCAGCCCCATTGGACCTGGCTAGCACCGACGGTGGCGATACCGACACCAGCAAGAGAGGAGATTAGTGAGTAGGTTGAGGAGACGTGGGCGTTGTGACGTGTGCACCACATGACCCAGGTAGAGGCACCGGCTGAAGCGCAGGCAAAGGCGAGTAGCTGAACACCGGCATTGCCGTTGAAGGCCGCGATGGGGATAATGCCGTTCTTGATAGTCGAGGCAGTTCGGGCACCGACGGCGAGAGCTCCAGTCAGCTCAAAGATGATGCATAGAATCATGGCCTGGCGGTAAGTCACCGAGCGGGAGGACACCGAAGTGGCCCAGGCATTGGCAACATCGTCTATTCAAGAGAAGATTCAGGGTTAGTGGATGGACAGGGTTATGGTTGGAGTTTCTTGTAAGATAGTTGCTTACTAGCACCGTTGTTGTACGCTTCTAGCAGCGCAAAGCATGTGCCGATGGCAAAGACGTATGTGTATTCTTCCATGACCATGATGGGCCAAGAATTGTATCTACGACGGAGGTAGACGCTTTTAGGATCGAAAGAACAAAAAGGTCAGAAGAGGACGCTTGTCGTAGCAGTCAGGGGGAACTGGAGAAGAAAGCTAGAAAAGGCTTGTTGTGTTCTCTGTCTCTTGCTACAAATAGTTCACATCATCGACTCGGGGATAGACATCCTTATATACCAAGCATATCGTTTGTCCATGTTCATTAGTAGGTCCCAACGCTCAGGGCAGTAGGAAAATCGACCGGAAATCTGAACGCCAAGAGAGACCATCACGACTTTTTTTCTTTGCCCTTGGCTGGCAAATCTCAAGCTTTCTCCAGCCAAGCATCTGCTTGCTCGATGCCCACGCGGTTCTTTGCGGGGCTCTGAGTGGTCAAAATATCTTCCCGTTGTAGAGAAAAGAAAGCTCCGTGGTTTGAGAATCTGCTCAAAGAAGCTTTGGCTAGTACAGTCAAAGACAGGTCCGTCCGCAGGCTTGAGATAACAATGATCTAGAAGCCAGGCCCATCAGCTCACTAGTGTTCCCTTGTTATTAGAAGTTAGTTTGGGGATAGATATCCTCACGCCCTAAGAGGCAGATCGCCAAGACTTGCATGTGTACACCCTGCCTGTCTGTGTCTGAAAAGACTCACCGAAGGAAGAAATTGGTCCAGTAAGTTACATATCTGTAGATATCTATTGCTACATGTAGAAAAAGTACCATTTTATTGCTACTCATTCCCTATAAACCAACGAAAAATAATCGGTAGTTGCCCCGGATTCCCTTCGTTCTGAAGAAGAAACAGCTCACGTGAATCATCTCTACTGTTCCTGATCTGACTTTTCTAGAAGTTACCAAAAGACAGATAAAAAGAACCAATCAGGCCCATCACTGAGCCCCTCATTCGACGTCATCTCTTCAATTACAGAGATAAGTCATTTTCATTACTGTATTTCATATCAGAATATCTCGTGTGTAAGATTTCTCGCTATGCTATGCTCACTTATTCTTTAGTACAGCACGTTGTTCAATTTGATTCGTCTATCTGGCGTTGTCTCTAGAGCAAAGCAGAAAAAAAGCGCGTCTTGGCTTTTCTCTCTTTTCGGGTCTTGGCAACTAAACAGAATAAGCCATTTACATGCACTATGCGAGAAAATAAAAAAAAAAAGCCAAGTCGCCAAGATTCTTGGCAACTAGCCAACATGAATCCAAGAGAAATATACAGGCAAAACGAGTGCCAAGCTAAACCAAAAGAACATACAGAAAGAAAATGCACACCTACAGACTGTTTGTTGTATGTATCTACCATACGCAATACCAACTAAACTAACCTGGTATTATATCCATCTGCCCAATAGTTTCAACAAACTAATACAGTTATTGATTGATGGTTCCTTTTTTCTCACATGTCCTGCCAAGGCCAATCGGTCGTCGTATTAGGAAGCGCATATGCATGTTCTGCAATTTCTGTTCATATGTCCGTTCCAGCAGTTTGCGTTTCTGCGGGCAACGCCCTCCCTTCGATCGCCTCATTGCATGCGGTTTTTGTTCCGCAGCGTAAGCTATCTAGCCGTTAATTATCATCTCGGTGGTCTCAATGGTGCCTCCTGATAAACCACTACTACTGTACTTTTGATGCGATGGCAATGGGGCGATGCTTCAGATTTCTGCTTGCTTCTTAGTTGGAATACTACAATAATCACTGCTATCTATCTCTCCGGGCGGGGGGCGATTTACAGCGTTACTCTAGGAAATAAAATCCGGTCAAGTGTCGTATAAGCATCTGCCAGTCTAGTTCGTTGGTAGATCACCGCCCGATCAACTTGAGACTCGCTGTGTTGATCGCACTCGGCTGTAGCCGGCCAATGTCGTGTCCTTTTTTTCATCGGTCTTTGTATTTGGTACCGATCAGAACAAGATATAGTGATTTTTTTATGTCGGTCTAATAGCATGGACAATGCTTCACATATCCTGCCTTTTTTACTCCATAAACCTACCATGCTAATGCTACGGACTATTTGATCCCATGTTTTCTCTACGGCAGTTCCTATGGCTATGTGCGTCCTTTCCTACGCCCTAAGTATATAATTTGAACTATATCATCGTGGTTGCGTATATTCGCTAGCCCAAGCTCGGCTGATTTTGCACGAATTATTGCTTTGTTATCCAGTCCTAGCTTTCTCTGCCATGTGCATCTAACACCACATCCAATCATCTGCCATGTACTTGGCCATGCTAACTTGCTTCCACTTCCAAACTTTCAGCCTCTACCCGGAGCTTATTCCACTTTTTGGCCATGTGTAAAAGGATAATACCGAGGCCTTGACCATGATATATTGGACTATATTTCTATAGTTCATTCTACGATCAGTCACCGTTCGTGCTTTTCTTGACATCAATTAAGAATGGCCGAAAAAGGTAAACTATCCACTTACACAAAACCCATGAAGTTAAGCGACCAATCACTGGCCGCTATTCCACAGCGTGATCACCTACGTCCTAGATCCTAGACTTCATTGTGCCGTCACTTTGGACGGGGGAAAAAGGCTTTAAAGCTTTTTTTCTAATTTTCCCCTAGGCGAATGGTTGTCTCCATCACCTCACACCGAAGGAACAGAAAAAGTCTTGGCTTCACAAGCCATAGCCATCGCGCACAATGAACTTGAAGATTGATACCGAATAAACACTAGACCAGACTAATAAGGCACCGTGGATTCGATATAGTACACGATCACTAACGGCTACTTGCCTCCAGGCTCATCGATCAAATCCGTGACTAGGATGTTTTGGACAGAAAATTTCAAAGATAACTTGTTGTCGTACCTGTGCTGGTTGGATGCCAAGCCCACGTTTCTCAAGAGGTTTCATCGGCTAGAGGTCTAGAAGAAGACAAAGAAGAAACATGATGTATAGATTGTGGCACCTAAGCTGCTGTCAAATATAAACAATTGAACCTTAGTACCATCGTTTCAGATATTAAAATGTTAGGGTTAGGGATATCTACATGTCTTAATTGCCAGGTTGTGGTTGCAATTGATCGTTACATTTGTCATGGCTTGTGTTGGTGGTCTGAATGTCTTTGTTGGCTGGACTACAAGAGTTAATAGCTACATGGCGACTAGTGAGACCATATATGGTGGAATTAATTGACTCGCCAGCTACATACTATGGGCCTGAGTAATCTCGGAAGTGGCCTGATTGATAGTTCCGGCTGACTTTTGTTTGAGACGAATGTAAAGTCCCATAGTGCCAGCTGCCGCATGAGACTTACTAGACTGGGTTTGCTTCTGCTCAATGGCATACCCAATAAATGGGAGTAGATGTATGACTGAGGCATTGATACTTGCCATGGCTAGATCCCAACCGACATCTTGGTTGGCGTCTTGTGAGTACTTCCAATCTATGTGGGAAGCTGTGCAAATAACGTAACGTCCTTGCACGCAGGCGTACCTAAAACAAAGATATATGCAGTAGCTGTTTGTCGAGACGCAATAGGCTGTTCTGATGGTCTAGATGCCAGATGCATGAATCAGCATTACATAATCTCGACTTTAATGTCCTGAATATTATAGAAATGTAGAAGATCTCGATAGTCTAGAGCTAACTTCATTGCTGTTTCCTAAGTGACTAGGTTGAAGACCAATAAGAAACACAGCCGGATGGTTCTTCTAGATGTAGGCAAAGTCACTGGAGTTGCCGATACGGACAGGATAAAAGCTAGCCCAATTAACGCTGTTGAGCAACTTGACGAGTCTCATCTTTAGCTCTGTACACAATTTGTGGGAAATGGTGTGGTTGTCGATTGGCAAGAAGGCTTTCAAAAAAGCATATGAATTGTTATATAACACCCAGGTTGAAGTTGAAGTACGAGCGACGAGCCGAGGTGTATCATCTAAGCCAAAGAAATATTGGTCGAACTCAAGTTCAGACGGCTTGGTTGGGTATGGTCTCATGTTTTTCTTTGGCTGATCCGGATATTGTGTCAGATCTTCCTACGTGGGGCTTGGAGTTGGCGTCTGATAAAGACTATTGCACAGGCTCGTGAATGAAAGAGACATCCTATTCCTCGTTGATATCGAAGGTGGGCTTTGGTGGGTGTCGTCTAGTAGACTCGGGGGGAATAAGTAGACTGTATTGCTATGGACTAATACTATCTAGCATGATAATAGCCCATCCAAGTTCAAAAGAAAAGATCGTAAAATAGGCCATCAAGTTCGTCAGGTTTGTATATTAGTGGACATATGGTTGTAGGTTTCTAGATCATTGTGATACGTCTAACATACGTAAACGGATAGCTATCACAAGCGTAGCTTAACTAACAACTTTTCACGTGTACGAGATCATGTTTCGCGTAAGAGCAAATGCTATATATTTTACAGTTCTTCTCAAACGGACTTTTATAATTATGATCCCCGATACTATCAGATCAGTCAGTATTTCCTTCTCAGTTGTTGCTTATATATTGCCTTTATAATCTCCATTAACATTAGCTTTGATTACATGATTACCACCGTTCTCTGGCCTGGCCTCATATTACTATTTTGTCCTATCATCTCAATATTAACTACATATTGCTTCTTGCTACTACTACTATATCTCATGCCTTCGAATGCCCACTTTACTACCTTCTTATTTCATTATTACTTAGAAGGATAGATATCTATTTTTGCTAATCTATTGCTCTGAAACTTGCCGTCCTCCCCTGTCACTTAACTGCTCCTTTCCCCTAACGATGGCTAGTTATTAACGCAGTAAAGGACAGTGGGTCTCTGGTGAGGTTTCCTATTAAACATACTCATTAAGTGACGGCACTAAACTATACGCTTTATAACTATACAAGGAAAGCTTATTCATAAAAGAGTTAATACAAGTCGTTCTCCAGCTCTCTTAGGTATCAGCTTTTTCATCATCAAGATCCCCATTACTATCAGCTTTTCTACCCATGTTGTTGTTTGTTTGGCTCTCACAATATATGCCCACAGTCCCCACCCTGGTTTCTGACCTATCTCTACACATGGGATCATTACCCACTTCAGTGTCATCCACTTCAATACTGGTCTCATTGACTTCTTCATTCGCCGTTCTGGTTTCAGGATCGTACCTGTGACGCCATCTACCCAAGACAGCATCAGTGTAGTCATAAGGAAGGTCATACTCGTCTTCAAATCCCTCGTTTAATCCTCTTCTTCTCTTGCCAGCAGGCTGTGGCTCAGTATCATTTCGTCCGCCACCACTGTAGTTTTGAATGAGTTCAGCTCCTTTGGCTAGCTTGGTCGATGGCTCCTGTTGGCCATCTGCTTCTTCTTTGATATAAAAGACATATCTGGCGTAGCCGGCGGTGAGAAAGCGCTTGGCTTGAAGAAGAATAGTCCAGGCAAAGCGGGCAAACAAAAATGGGATCATTCCGTCTGTTGTACATATATACGACTTCTGCACAGTTGTATGACCCACAGAGCTCAACAGTCCGGTAACCAACAAGGTGGACAACAAACTTGGCTACAAGGCTCGAAGAATTGGCATCTAAACAAAGCTTTGGAACAATTGCGAAATCTCGTTTGTCAAAACAATAAAGTAGGTCGTTCCGGAGTTGCACAATGTTGTCTGGACTCGGGGCAGTGTCGCCAACGAACATCTGATTCCTGTTGTACTAGCTATTCTCTTGGAGAGGAACAAGATGGGCTTCCTGAATTACATAACCCATACCAGAGATAGCACAACGCCCTGCAAAAGGTTCAGAAGTTGAAGCATCTAGCCAATCTTGTGGCATGGAGCCATGTGGAAATATCCAGTTCTGAAATGTGGGAGCAATGGCATATGGCTCTATCAGGAATAGAGTTAGCAAGCAATGGACTATAACAACATTAAATTATACATACCTTCACAACCTTCAATAATAAAGTAATACTTTGTCTAGGTCAGCACAGTATCAAGTGATATATCTCTACTCTTGGGCCAGTTTTTATGAGTGACAAGTAGCCTTTGTCAAAACAATTTCCAGCAATGATTTGGCAACCTAATAGTGCTATTCTATGGTAAACATCCCGATTTCCATTGCCGTCTGAATCAACTTATCGCAGAGATGTTTCGCATGAGGTGCTGGCCACATAGAGCCGTTACACAAACCCTAATAACCCTAAGACGTAACATTGATGATGAGTAAGCAATATTTCATCATGTAGATTGCCATAAGCTACAATATATGTATTAGAACACAAAAGTCTAGGGTTGCCTAATGGTTATAAACAAGTAAACTCATAAGAGAAAAACGGTAAAGCATGTCTTGAGTATGAACCATCCACTTGCTTGTGCCTATTCATCCCTAAAAGCTCGCTTAGAAACCATGATAATATCTGTATGATATGCTATATAACAAATCCAATATGAGCAAGTTTTGATAGGCTAACCCTGCTAAATCTGTATACTACCATCCCTTCCCGGGAAAGGGACAATGTGTAGAAAAGTCACATGTTGCACACGAGTAAGGTAGGCTAAGCCTTCTACGTTTGCCCTTATTAGTGTCATCTTTTTCCTGTTTTTTTCATTGTTTGGCCGATCAGGTTGTAGACGCCCTTTGGCCCTTGTCATTTTCATTGTCCAATCGAGGAATTACGATTAATGTTCAACCTGATCGAAACTCTTGAAAAAATCCAGCGGAATCGAAGTTATATGAGCAAGTTTTTTTTTCTTCTCTTTTTTTTCTATGGGATAGTAGATAAGAAATAACTGATCTCGCAACGCTGTGTTAGGCAGGATGAAGAATCAAAAACGTCACTGACACGCGTTTCTTTAGGCATTACATGAAGCCGGGCGGGTTTTGTGTTCTTTTCGAGTTAATGGTGTTGACGTTGGGGTCAGATTTACTTGCTCAAACCTGCAAATAATACAAATAATATGCTCAAACCAATATTCTTCTATTGCGTATTGTGGAAAGAATAACAAGGATGCGATCTCGTACGGAATCATGACATGTATAAGAAGCGCGTGCTGAATCTGTTCCGGATGCTGTCCAGTTCCGTCTCTCTTGATCAACTTACTGCTCAACCCATCATCCCGTCTCTACCATTCTAACCCTAAGTTCGCTCGTCATGATGGACATGTCTGCATCTTCCACGACGGCATCTTCTGCCGTGCCGACTGACATGTCATTATACACTGGTCGTGTATGCATGTCGATCGACACTGTTGGAAACACCACAAACCTACCCCTCTCTAACCCATTCTGCAGTTCTGACGCCTGTCTAGCCTTCGAAGCCGCTCATGTTGAGTCTCAGGCCACCGTCTCGTATTACCACCAGTTTGACTATGGCCACTATACTACATGGTTCTACCTCGTTGCCATCGGTCTCAGCAGTGGCTTCTACGCCGCCACGCTCTGGCGCAACGCTCACCCTCTTCCGCCTGTATCGTCGACTGAAAACACGTCTCGTAAGACGATTCCGTCGCTAACACAGCGTATCCAAGGCGTATTCCGCTGGTTTCAGTACCGTAGTGTCGGTGGACCGCTTGCTGCGCGTTTCCTCTGTGCGCCACAGCTCGGTTTACTCATCTTTGCTATCTTTACGCTAGCTTTCTTCCTGCTATTGTGCTTCTGGGAACGCCCGTATTATCGGGCACGTCCTGGGTTTGGTTCGCCACCGTTGGCTATTCGTGCTGGGCTGATGTCGACTGCGCTGACACCATTGCTGGTGGCGTTGGGTGGGAAGACGAACATCGTGACACTGTTGACTGGCATTAGCCATGAGAAACTCAATGTCTTGCATCGCTGGACATCGTATCTAACACTGATCTTGGCTATCATACACACAGTGCCATTCATCTACATGGCGCTTAGCAAGTGTGGCACATCAGGACTTCATGCACTATTCTATGAGGCTGGGTCCTACGAGGTATGTTGTCATCAACTAGCTTTGAGCCAAGCCCCAACCCTACTACTCTATGTATCGTCTGTGCTAACTAGTCTACTTTGTAGTACACCGGAATTGCTCCGTTTGCCATGCTAGTCGGCCTATGCTCACTATCCATGCCATGGGTCCGTCACCACTTCTACAACTTCTTCTTCCGCACTCACATCCCAATGTACATTGCCTACCTAGGCACCATGTTTTGGCATACGGGCGGCGAAGTCGACTCTTGGGACTATCTCTGGGCCACACTGGCCCTGTATTTAGCATCTGTACTAGCCCGTCTATTCACCCGCTGGCAAACATTCCATCCGCGTCGTCAATGGTTCGTAGGCATGCCGACCTCCGTCCAGCCGTTCGCCGCAAACATGACCAAACTCACCGTCACCGCACCAGCCGACCTACGCTGGACGCCTGGCCAACACTTCTGGCTACGCATCCCAGCCCTCTCCATCCTACAAAACCATCCTTACACCGTAGCCAGTCTACCCCGAGCCTCGTCCAAGGCTTTCTTCGACGTGCAAGACCTGACCTTCTACATTCGCGCCCACAAGGGCCTCACGCGCGCCCTACTCACCCACGCCGAAGCGCATCCCACCGGTAGTCTTCTAGACGTCCATCTTGACGGCCCATACGGCGGCATCGTTGAAGACTATCCGGCGCTATACGAGCGGCTCGTTTTCGTCGCTGGCGGCGCCGGCATCTCGGCCTGCCTACCTCATATGTTGAATGCGGCCCTACGGATCCAGAAGAAGGAATGGGTCATGGCTTACTCTATTGAACTGTTCTGGTTTGTCAAGGAATCTGCCTGTATCGATTGGGCCCGTAGTGAGCTTGACGAGATTTGCACTGTTATGGGACAGACCTCCATCACCATCAATGTCTTTGTGACAGGTGGCGATAATAGCGCAGCGATTGAGAAGGCACCGTCTTCAGATGCTGAAGAAAAGCTGGCTGAGTCTAGTAACATTGAGACTATTGTCGTACGAAACGGGAGATCTAGCTTGACGTCTTTATTAGGCCCGACTTGGTTATTTAAACAAACGTTTGTCTTTGGTAAGTTCAAAACCCTAGTCCGTACAACCCTAAGTAGTGTGTCTATGCTAACCCTATATTTTCATTCATCTAGGTTGTGGTCCAGAGAGTCTGATATCAGACTTGGGCAGCACTGTTGCATCAGCACAAGTCCAGGTTATAAAGGGCAATGCAAGCACGATTTCACTACATTCAGAGGCTTTTGGATGGTAGGGACTACATGGAAAGTAAAATGTAATTGAAGTTTATAGTAATAGTAATATGCTCATGATGTAATGATAAACAAGTATGAAAAAAACAAATAGCGTACGTGATAATGATGATGATGGTAGTGGTGATGCTAACAAACCCGCCGAATGGTATACAGTAGAGTACAGAGCAGAGTAAGTGCTCTTTTTGGCACTAGCAGAATAGTAACTAAACAAAACAAAAGTCTATAATCCCATATTCTATATCACATTTTAGTCTACATCGATGTCTCCCATCTCATGCCGCCGTGAATGCCAGCGCCGCCAGGCCCGACTGTCGTATGCGCCATATTAAGGAACGCATCGATCTCACCCATGCCCTCGTGCTCTAGCACATCCATCAGCTCCATTTGCTGTTCTTGGTTCAGACTGCCATGGCGCTCTAACGAGAACGCGACCTGAGATGGGCCGCCCGCCAGATCCACACCCATGAGGTTAAGATCGATAGGGAAGTTAAGGTTGAGATCCAGTCCCTCCGCGCCCGGAGGTGGAGCAGAAGGCGGGAAGCCATCAAGCATCATCGGGGCTGATGTCACGCCCGAGACTGCATTGAAGAAGGGATCCGAAGGTGCACTAGTGTTGCCGCCCGGATGGAAACTTTGTTGGTGGAACGGCGGCGAGAAAACGGGCCCTGGAGAACTGTACCAGTTTGGCATACCGTCACTGCCGGGTGCGGGCGGCAAAGGCCTTTGTGGAATACTAGGCGGAGGTGGTCCTTGAGTACTTAGAGTGCCATATTGTTGTTGTTGCTCTTGTTGCTGAGCATGGCTACGGCTCGATAGCTGGCTAGACTGAGTAGGGGGCATGGTCTGCGGAGTCTGCACGTGCATCTGGTGGTGACGTTGAGGAGGGGTGGCCATGGTTACAGTCAATTGGGCAGGAGCCTGCACAGGGGTTGACTGGATAGCAGCTGGTGAGTCATGAGCCGTTGCCAGCGTGGATCCCATTGTGCCAGCCTGGTTCATCTGAGTAGAAGTTGATGGCATCTGCGGAGGTAGAGTGCAAGGAGGCATATCCTCGGCAGAATCAGGCGGGAAGAACGAGTTTCTTCTGCCATTCTCAGATGACGGGTTGTGGAAGATTGAGTTGGACCGGAAGGTTGGCTGGGGCGGGAAGTTTTCATCGATGTTGAAGTTGGGAGCCATGAGCTCGGGAGCGCCATTACCAAAGACGTAGGAAAACTGCGGTGGGTTGTTGAACTGGGGTGGTGTTTGGCCTTGTTGCTGCTGCTGGTTCTGCTGTTGTTGAGCCTGTTGAGCCTGTTGAGCCTGTTGAACCTGTTGTGTTTGAGCGTCACTGGTAGGAGGCGAGCTCACATCAGACAGAGAAGGCGGCGTGAAGGCACTAGAGCTTACGTTGTCACGGGAATCGTAGCTAGAAAGTATGGCTTTGCTCAGAACAGAGTACATCTGTGAGGCAGACTGCGTACCCGGCCAGCGTTCAGCACAGCGATCAAGAATGTCTAGAGCAACATTGATCATCTCGTCCACATCGCCACGCTCATGCTGCTGACGAATCTCAGCATACGAAACAGTCCAGAGAAGGGTGCTGATGGCTGTGTAGAGAGACAGCATGAATACCCAGGTCACATCGACAGCTGCCTTTTCCATCTGCTGGCGTGACAGACTGATGACATAACTGGCCGATTCATGGCATAGATTCACGGCCTTAATCGACGGCGTTGGGATCTGTGGAGATGGACGGAACAAGAAGATGCGCATTTGATGCATCTTGCCCGTAAACCAAGCCTTGCTCCACTCAGGTTGCTCAGGTGAAGCGTCCAGCCACTCGTCCATCCTGTGCGCTATTTCTTCAAACCATGGATGGCCGTCGTCACGGATATCATCACGCTTCTTTTCGTATAGCACTCTGGTGATCTCAGCTTGCAGAAGTCTCATCTTGAAGAAGTGAATAGCAAGCAGCTTGTTTTCGTCAACAGGCCCAGGTTTGATGCCTGTGGTGGTGATGTCCTCGTCCCTTGATGTTGAGAAGAACTCAACATTCATGAGGTTTCCGAGTCTGGCAATTCCATTGGGCCGACCCATAGTGTGGGCAAGTCCGAATTCCATGGCAGCAACCTCCCAGCCCAGACGTCTACGCAAGTCAAGAGTTCGCGGGTCAATATCGCCACTTGAGAAGCCGTTGGAAATAGTCTTTTCATCGAGTAACCCCTCCTGCTGACAAATGCGAACGGCAAGGCCGATGATGAAGTAAACAGCTGTTCTTGTAGGCGTTAACAGCGAATATTGTGCAAGCAGTAGAAGACATTGCAGTGTGCGTAGATCCTTGGCTCTGATAACCTCCTCGAACTCCTGCATGGCTGCCAAGTAGTAACTGTCAGCGAGACCGGCATATTGAGTATCCATCATCTGCAAACTGATGGCGAACACCATGTTGACCATGAAGTTGCGGTGAGCATCCATATTGTCACCAGCATACACGGCCTCTAGATCTTCCTGGAAGACGGCCTCATGCAGAGTTGGCCAGAATATTTTCGCTACAAGAAGACGGGTGTTAGTTATATGCAATACACGTTACGTTTGAGAATATCCGGGAGTAGAAGACGTACCCTTCTGGCGGAACATCTCCACTAGCTTGTCAGCCACTGGTCTATTGGGAAGTGACTGCGCCGGATGAGAACTGATCATGGGATAGCTCTTTTTGCGGATAGGTGCATTTGTCAAGACGATGGACTGCATGCGGGCCTGTCTGCGGGCGCGGACCTCGGGAATAAGATCCGAGATGCGCTGCTTATCAGTGTAGGCTTTGGCACGCTCCATGACCAGACGGCTCATGGCGATGCCGCTACTGGGGCCGAGGTAGCGAGGGGTGTCGTCTCCCTCGTTCAATCGGACCATGCCGCCACGGCGGACTACATCTTCGCTGTCGCGAGGGTATTCGCCGTCTTCATCGGTGAAGTGGTTGAGCTCCGTTTCAAGGGCGCGGACCTTTTCTTGCAGGCGGATGACGTAGTATCGGTTGATCTTGCGGCCCTTGCTGGCATCAAAGTACTCGCATACAGAGTTTGATCTCTCGCAAGGAAGACAGCGGGGGAGGG
The DNA here is from genome assembly GCA_009806335.1 of Davidsoniella australis. Lineage (NCBI taxonomy): Eukaryota > Fungi > Ascomycota > Sordariomycetes > Microascales > Ceratocystidaceae > Davidsoniella > Davidsoniella australis. Next base: position 13,223 of record RHLR01000113.1, read on the forward strand.
TTGGGTCACATCTAGTTTTGCGCTGCGGACAAGGTTAGTAAGAGAAGAGAGAATAGATGATTATGATTGGCTATGGCTCACCTGGCGACAGCGGCAGCAGGCCGTAAGTGTATGCGCTATGCGACCGGCAGCGGTCTCGTCCACAGGCTCATTAGGGTTTGCCGGCTGCAGCTTGGGCGGCAGACGCTGCTGCTGAGGGCGCATGTGTGGCGGCATGTGCATCGGCATTGTCGGTGGCATTTGGTGGTGGCCCAAAGGCATGCCATGCATAGAGAACTGCATCTGCATCTGCTGCTGATGTTGCTGCTGATGTTGCTGTTGTTGCTGTTGTTGCTGTTGTTGCTGGTGCTGGTGCGGATGTTGCTGCTGAGACAGAGGATGCGGATGATGTTGTTGTGGCATCAAGTGAAACTGCTGCGATCCCGGGATGGGAATGCCGGGCTCTTGTTGCATTGGATACTGGTACGGATACTGCTGGAACTGGAACGGAGGCTGTTGGCGAGGCGGCATAGAGCCAAAGCCCTGCCGGAAGACGTCGGTGGCGTCCATTAGAGAGGCCGTACAGAGAAGAGAGAGAGAGGACGAGGAACAGGAATATGGTGGTTAGTCAGACCAGCTGTATACGGCAGACGGACGTCGGAACCAATCTTATAGCAAGCCAATACAGGACTAGGCAGACTAGAGTAGTATCTCTTGCAGATTTGAAATTTATGTGTCGATATGCGGTGGTGGTGATAGCGAAAGAAGCAAATGCCGATTTGCGGTAAATTCGCGAGAATTAGTTGTACGAAAAAGAGAGAAAGGGAGAGAGAAAGCCAGCTTCAGTTCAGTGGTCTAAGATCAGTGGGATAGAAGCTTATTGCGGGGAAAGATAGCGCCGCTTAGAGTGGTTTAGAGGCTACAGGGCAGCTCTCAACGTTCTTAGTGCGATCTAGGATGTGCTTTAGAGTGCTTATATAGGGCTTCAGAGGGTAGCTGAGGATCGCTTCAGAAGGGCAATAGCTTAGCTATGGAAGTAGTGATACAACGAAGGGAAGGAGGCATGGATTGGGTTGTTGATAAGAAGATATGGAGGGAACCAAGAAGAATTGAACAGCAGAATAGGGCCTTTTTTTTTTACCAAGAGAACGAAGAGAATCAATGTCGCAGCTTTTCAATCAGCCAAGTAGAAACGTGAAAAGAAGAAAAATAAAAGAAAAATCAGGCGAAGCAGAAGATCAAGAAGAAAAAATATGAATAAAAAATATTTATATATTATCAAAAATAAAAATAAAAATAGTAAAATAAAATAAATAATACTTAACTAGTACTTAGTACACATACTTGATATGTACATGGGCCTTGGCTCTATTTTTTTGTCCAGAGGAAGGAGCGAGCAAACGGCAATTGCTGCTTGTTATTGCTAACTATTACCATCACCGTTGTAGTTTCCGTTGCTTCCATAATCGAAATCTAATCGCGGTTGCACGAACAGTTGCATAACAGGCAGTTTTCCTATCAGCAACAACATCCCCTTCTCTAGTCCAAACGGCCGTCGAAGTCCGTGAAACAATCGTCTATCTGTTAAGAGTCTGAGAGCCTGAGAGTCCAGAAGCCTTCTCTCTGTGAGGTCGGCTTAGACGCTCTCAATTGAGGGGTCGTATTGAATGCAACAAAGCCTGCTGCAGTGTGGGCGGTACCGACAATGCCGCATATATCACATGCTTACCACTCTGACTACACCTACTACACTTGCTACGGCATACCACACATGCTGCATACCTGTTTATACTACATATGTGTATATATATCTACTGCATGTACTGCGTATAACAAGTATGTAAGTAATTCTCGGTACGACCGCTTTTACAGGGTCCCGAGCCATGATAAGTTTTTCGTTTTCAGACAGGCCTTCTAAAGCAGACTATTTTCACAATAAAACCTTCACAGCGCTGGAAACGGGCGCCATGATTTATAAAGCTACCGCATATATATATTTCGCTAGGGTTCGCACGGACAGATATGCGGCACCGCACCAACTATAGAAGATATATTGGTATCAAGCAGGCTCCAAGAGCACACTAGAAACGTCACAGCCCAGAAAGCCGGCAGGGCTTGTTTCTGGCAGATGTCGGTGCAAGCAATGCCCAGAAAGCCGTAAGGTTAGGCTAAACACTGAACAACAAAGACTACCTGCCTGCCTGCTTTGCTCGATCTTCATCAGATATCGGCTCATGCAAGGCCCCGTCGTGAAAAGGCGCTTCAATGCTTTGCAGAAATTGTCAGCGATCGACGACCCCTGGACCCATCTTAACAACCCATCTTACATATCTTAAAAGCTTCATACCATGGACAGAAACTGAGCTATCTTTAGCTCTGTTACCCGCCAGAATATGCCCCTAGTCCCCTTCAATCTATAACTACAGCAATCAGCTTATTAATATCGCCTGTCTTCATGTCCCACATGTTCTCTTAGACTGTTTGTTCGATTAGTTTGCTTTCTTTTTTCTCTCCCGGCCAGAAGTATGATCTCATCCATGTCTTGCTTATTATCCCTTGCTGTGGCCATTTGTGTCTTAAAACAGCCAGTGGCGGCCCCAGCATGACATACATTTGTATATAGATAGGTAGAGTATGTATTTACAAACATACAAATGCATCTCAAAGCAAACATCCATTTCTATATTTCCGGTACGGAATTCGCATCGCTAGGTGGGGGAGGAAGCCAGCCTATAGTAGTACTATTGACGGATTAACAGCATCTCCCGAATGAATCCCGCCAATATCGAATGTGCCCTATATGTATACGTATGTATGTCAGGGCCGGTCACTTCACATAGCTGGCCAACTAGCCACAAACGAGCCTGTCCTGCTTTTCGTTATCACCTTCCGATTCGGCCTCAACGTATTCAGGTTCGGTATTAGCGGAAAACATTGGCTATATGTGGGTTCAACACAGACTACATAGAGTCACAGTGGCTCGTTTCTCTTTTTTCTTCTTTTTCTTTTTGGTTTCCCAAGTCCCCGGCGGTGTCACGAGCGCAAATAGCTTGCTGTCGTTTCTGCCGTTTAAATGTCGTAGCTTTGCCTCACGGACCAGGGAGACGCTATATCAAGACTTAGTACACCTATATTACGCCTTGTATTTCAATGTCTCCACTAACAAGCCCACTTCATACATACACAGCCTATGATGTATACTTGGGAATTAGAAATACCCTCCGTCTTATTTGTACGATTGGTAGATTGATGATGATGATGATGATGATGGTTGGTGCAGGCTTAGCTTCTAGTAAGCTACGTTTAAAATAGGCAGTTTTTTTTTATTTAATATTTTTCCTTCTTTTCAATAAGCTACTAAAAAACAATGGTAGGTTTAGCACGTCCTTTGTGTCCATTGTATCGGAAAATTAATAAGGTCATGATAACTTGCTCAGCCTATCAGCTTGACGATTTGTCTACGATAGGTCCTCCATATCTAAACAGGGTCACTGCGTCTCTTTCTCTCAAAGCGAAAAATTAACCGGCCGAGTTCAGTACCATGTGATACACGATCGTCTCAAAATCATCGCTTCACCTTTAGCTTGGCGCATCATGACAGGCCGCAAATTGGCAAGATAGCACGGCACACATAGGCAGCAGCAGTAGTAGCAGACACGACGAGAAGCAAATATGTAGCCCATATTCACTAAAGTTGCCTCGCAGCATCTGCATCAGCATAAACCACTGGCTCGTCCAGAAGCTTCTTCCAGAAACACTAGAGTCAAGGAACGCTTTTGTTCTAGAAGGGCACCAGTTAGACGCTTGGTCTCTAAGTTGAACTGAGCGGCTGCGCAACTTGGGAAAGCAGTCCACTTGTTAGTGTCTGCTTCGGACGAAACTCCGAAACCCTCCCTCAACTAACTGCAGCAATTATTATCATGGTCCGATAAATATTGTGTTTGGCCCCAGAGTCCCACACCACCTTCGCGCGTCAGCAATAGGAGTAAGTTGTATAGGCGCAACCTTAGTTAGAGGTGTTGCCAGACCGTAGTTTGCTTTCAGTCGTTCTAGAAGGCCCAAACCACAGGCTCAAAGATACATAACATCCCGGCAGTAAGACCACTGCCTCAGATCACAGATTGCCCGGGAATCACCCACGCTATTTAGCCGTTTTCCAACCGCACCATCGCATTTATCGTTTTTTCGGCAGTGTGGCTAAGGCATGGCATTAGAGATATTCCCCGTATCTCATTATGCACGATTAGTCTGGCATGCATGATACATATGTATATTATTGTGATATTATGCCTGGCCTATTCTTAGCGAGCCAATTCTGTAACAAAGCATCGTGGTCCAAGCTTTATCTACTCCACCGACCACTATGCTGTTTAGGGTTACGGGGGTTACTATTAATGGCGACAATCAAACTCTCCCCAGCCCATGCAACTTTTCCTCTCTCGAGAGATGTCTTTTCTCTACATCTTTTGCAATCGCCGGTCTCCTGAGTCACCTTCTACAAAGCCCAGGGAGACACACTCATGCTCGATGGGCAACCTCTTTGAGGGTTCTGGATGCCCATCACATATTCACCTCTCGCTTGAAGGTCACCTGATAGTGAGATGGTAGACTCACTTAGGGTTTTGGATTATTACATGATTCGGAACACTGGTCACTTTTGTCTTCTCTTTGTAACCTCTAGGGTTTTTAGGGTTGTTCCATTTTGTGTTTATAGGCTAGTTAGGATGTTAGATAATAATAGCACCGTGCATATGTCCCTTATGGGTGTGAGCCGCGTTCTTTTTTGGCCCGCCTCCACCGTGCTCATTAACAATACGAATTCCAATTCCAATTCCCCAGCGCAAACACGGTTGTGATGATTTCTCAGCAATCTACTGCTCTTTTTCTGGCCTTTTTTCCTTTTTCTTTCTAGATGTGCTGTGTTTGTTGCGGAAACTGCCTACCATGTCTCGTAGCCAAGATTCTTTTGTTTGTTTAGGCCACTGAAACGCTGCAGGTTCATGTATCAGCGACATATGGTGAACAGTGCGGCGCAAGCCTGCGCACTTCACTATGATTTTGGCACCTGATATGAAAGTCGCGGCTGCAAGAAATAGCCCCGCATATTATTAAGATTTTCCAAAGAATTCCTTTTTCATTTGAGTAAAAACAGAAGCAAGGGTAAAAGCCAAAGCGGAAACACCACAGAAAGAAAAGAAGAAGAACAAGGAAAAGAAGAAGCGACCTCAAAAAGTAGAAGGATGCTGCGGTTTGCGGGACCACCTCGCCCCACAAGTTTTTAGCCTACTGTTGCTTTTTGATCTAACATTACAATTACGTCCATATTTCATATTTGCTTTAGCTTTCGGCCGCATAGAGTAACTACCTCGCCCTAGTAGGTCTCCTCTTCCTCTCAATCAATCTCGCCAAAGTTAACGGCAGGAACCACCCAGAATATAGAAACTACCGTTTATGCTGCTATTTTGGACATTTCTAATATCTCACAGCCTTCTTCACAGCCTCGCCACTTGATTAACAACAACATCTTGTTTCTCTATTATTCTCTCGTCCTCTTATTCCCTCTCTCTATCTCTTCTTATTGTCGCTTGATCCCTCTCCAGGCCTTGCCATTTACTGATTAGGGCTCCTTACGCCGTGCTCTTCCTCCCGCTTCCTTCTCAGCCCGTAGCGTAGCGTCTCTGTTGCTCTCTTGAGCTCTCGAATAGAATCTCAAGCATAGCCTGAGTCCAGCCTGCAAGTTCAGGTTCAGTCTACAAACTTGAGGCTTGACCGGCTCCCCGCTCGTCTAGTTCTGAATAGCCGGAAACAACTCGGCTCCCTCTCTAATCAACACCGGTTTTGCATATCCTACGCTCAATCATGATGCATCTACAGCAGGTTCGCAAGCTGCCACGAAGCAGTTTCTCTCACAACCCGTTACTTCGGGTCTCACGGCCTGTCAGCGCCTGCTCTCGATGTAAGTTTCTTTCATGTTTGTATCTGTTCTATTCCAGCGCTAATCGAACCTTACCGGTGTTTAGGCCGCTCTGCCAAAGTCAAGGTTTGCTTTAATCGCCAAGATTGCATCTTGTACAGCGACCCTCTGATTGCTAATCGTCTCTTGACTTCCTAGTGTGATGGCAAACTCCCCGCCTGTACCGCCTGTGAAAAGGCTGGTAGAGACGGCGAGTGCTCTAGTGCCAACGACCAGTTTGCTCGCGGAAAAGAGCGCAGGTAAGCCTTTCTCTTTCTTATGGGCGCATTTAGAATGAACATGTACTAACGACTTCATGATAGTTATGTTGCCGCCTTGGAACTTCGCGTTGAGAAGCTAGAGCGCCGCTTAGCTTTTGCGCGCTCTCGCAAGGCGTCCGCCAACTTTCCATCAGAGAACCACGATAGTGACCGTAAGGGTTCGCTGGCTGTGATTCAAGAAGCCATGCATCGCAAGGCCGAGAGACAGCGAGAAAACTCAGATGTGAACTCGCTAGTGTCTGATTTCGGGTATCTGTAAGTCATATGCGGCAGAGTGCGCACTCTACCAGGTTATGAGGGGAATCATTCATTAACAAATAATCTTCTTTAGGTCCGTTAACGCTACGGCACGAGACTTTGAGTTCAACGCTACAAATATGACCTTTGCCAGATTAGTCTTGGCTGCAGCAACTAACGAGTTCGTTAACCCACCGAGCGACACTGACATGCCGTCTAAAGAGACCATCACATCTTGTTTACAGTTCTATCTAGACAATGTGTTCTGTCTATTTCCCTGCTTCAACGATACTATTCTTTGGGACACATTGGAAGACCTTTCTGACAACGACGGCCGTATCATTAAGGATATTGACTGCTTCATCTTCTGGATTGCCCTCGCCATCGGCGCCACATCTCAGAGTCGCCAGAACGGAGATCAATTCTACAATATGGGTGTCGACTATGTTGCTCGCGCACTCCCATATGCCGACAAGGCCATGATGCCCGGATACGTTGGCCAGATTCAGTCTTTAGTTCTGTTGACACAATATGCCATGCTCGATCCCACGCATTTTGATGCCTGGCACCTAATCGGGTTTGCATCGCGAGCGGCTATTGATCTGGGCTACCATCAAGATCCTGCACAGACGCTTCCTGGTGAGAAAGAGAAGTTGGCGCTCCGGAGACGCATATTCTATTGCGTATACTCTCTAGACAGGTATGTTTCGGTCTTCCCTTTGTAAAATATCAAGTCAAACTAACTCATGATTTTCAAATACTATAGAGCCATCAGCATGGTTCATGCGCGTGCGTTCTCTTTCACTGATGACGCCATCAATGTTGCCATCCCCAAAGCTGTTGCCCCTAAGCCGGACCAGCCACCTGCTGCCAACAATGGAGCGCCGCCGACCGGTCCTCCACCAGCGCCGCTCATCCAGCCTGCCCAATATCTTTTCAGATTACGGCAGTCCCAGTCACAGTGGTACCAAGCTCTATTCCAATCTGACAGCCAGGATCTTCTGGATCCTCCTTCGTTCATCTGGAAGATGTGCTCGGATATGAAAGAATGGAGCACTGATCTTCCCAAAGCACAGGCACAGTACATTGCCGAACTTTTCGACTTGGAACTCCGGTACAGTTATGTTTATTGCATTGCTCCGTCAGCTCGTGCGCCGCAGATAACGGACTACGGCCGCGTACTAATATTCGAGCATACTACGGCATACCTGGAGACTATTCATCGGGTTTCAAAGGCGCCCAAGAACTCTTCGTTCTATACCTATCATGATGCGCTCAAGGTCTACTTCATGGCCAGTCAATTCTTAGCGGTTCTCCGTGGCGCCGAGGATATGCTGCTCATGGGAGCGCCAGTGCCAGTGCCTCAAGTCAATCCTGGATGCCCACCGCCTCTACCATTGCCATCTCGCGTGTATCTTCGTGGTAAAGATGAGGAGAATCTTGACCGCAGTCTCCGAGTACTCCAGCTCATCGTCAAAACGCTACACATGTTTGGCCAAAGATGGAGCGATGCCAACGCGCTCAAGAGCAATTTCCAGATGATCTCTCACGATGTGATAGAAAGACTCCAAGTCAAGCAGCAGATGAGGGATTCAGCTCGTATGCAAGGGCAACAAGGTCCTAATACTGGTCAGCAAGGTGGGCAAGATCTGGGACGTCAAGATCCAAAGTTGTCACCCCCAAAATGGGTGGGTGTCAACGTTTCGCAAATGATGCACGGGGGTCCATCACAGTAGCTATAGCATAGGATATCTATTAGGATACGTAGATTACGGTGTTGGTCAATGATTTTCTTGTTCTTTCTTTTTATCTTCATTCATTCTTACAACTATTGTCACTATTTCATTAGAGTCGGGGGAGTTATCCATATCATATTCGTCATATATTACACGCAATTAAATAAATATCATCTCAATGAACGATGACGACCTAGTTATCTAAAACCCGTTTGACCAATCCCGTCTTAACATCGTAGACCCAGCCACTAACCGTCACTGTGGAAGGCACCAAGTTTGAGTTTCTCAAAAACACAACGTCCTTTTGTACAGCTGTATACTCCTCTAGAAATGGGAGAAAATTTATCTTCAGGGAATCAAGTTCAGTTATAGCGTTCTGACCGAGACGGTCCTGGACAATATCACGTAGATCGTTATTTTCAAAGGTCAACATGCCACAGTCGGTATGTTTAACAAGCAAGATCTCAGTTGTACCAAGTAGTTGCTCCGAGATTATGATGCTTCGTAGAGCGTCTTTTGCACATCCGCCAGCCTAGAGGGGGACGATAGTTAGAGAAAAGTATATAGTAGAGCCACTTTCTGGAAAGTTTCAGATGCCACGAGGACATAGTTGTATATGAAGACATACATTGCGTATCACATGAGCGTCACCTAGGGAAATCCCGAAAGCTGCTGCTGGATCGATTCGGGCGTCCATACAAGTCACGATGATATAATGCTTTGCGGGCGGTAGACTGAGATTGCCTTTGGTGAAGGAGGCGGCATATCTGACGTTGGCCTGGGCGAATAAATCTTGCCGCTCAGTTGTCATCGTAAAGTTTAAAAATAGAAAAGTTAATATGTAGTTTTTCCTTGCTATTCTTCAGAAGATTTGATATTAACAAGTTCTTTTCTAGCTATTTATACATATACCATATGCCACATAATTGGGGTTCATCAAGAATTATTACAATTAGCTTAAATTACCTCATATCTTGATTTTTTTACGAATATTTTCTTGCCTTCCTCATGGTTGGTCACATTTATATCTTTAGCGTATGTCCTCTGGTGTTTACATGTGGCTATTTTGCGTGATGTGACAGCATATCTAATATATTTTTTTCCCCTCGCCGGTGTCGATCTAAGAACGATGGCATTTTGAGAAATTTGTTCTAGACCGTGAAAGACAAACATAGCTTAAAAAGTATAATTAAGAATACGGCGATAAAACAAGGGCTATGGTTTTGATGCTAGCTTGTTTGTGATCGCCTACGTCATTATTGTCAGTCATGTACATTTAAGACAATACCATGGCTAATGTACGTACCATAGTTAACCCTGTAATGTATAACCCTATTTGTCGTACTTTTAAGCAACCCTATTGAGAATAAGACTTCTTACATGAGTATCAAGCTTAAGACCTTCTAATTTCTCTGGCCCGAACTTGGCCGGATAGACGTCGGTATCGCCATGTCAAAGCTGAACAAGTCACCCCACCTCGATCTGGGTCCCTGGACACATTAGAATACCTGGCAATGAGATAACAGACACTCTGGCCAAGGAAGGCGCTACTTTACGTCCACCACCAAACTTGCCTCCCTCCATTGCTCATGTCAAACAAGCTGCTCGGAGCCGGCTACAGGAGGAGTACACCGACTGGTGGACATCCTCCACCCCGACAACTTACAAGGACCTGGGACTCTCTGTAGCCCCCAGGACCCCCTTTGAACTGTCTCTCCCAAAGAAGACACTGGGCCACACTGGGCCAACGTCTTTCAAAGGTTTTCTCACGAAGACCGTTTCACCACCATAGACAATACCCTAACCACACAACAAGGGGCCCTTGATTTCTGCAAATTCATCAAGGAGATAAAATTCTTTGTAGATGCCCTGACCTTTAGGAGGACTAAGCGGGAAAAGTTTAGCTAGGTTAACACTGCTCCTACCCCCTCCAACGTCATGTAATATCATTGATCTTGATCTTTTGCATTGCTCGTTTCTGTTTTCTGGGTTTCCTGTCTTTGTTTTGTAATTTTCTGGACCTCTACTAGCAGGGTCTTTAGAGGGCCATTAGGGTCCCTCGACGTCTAACGATCCACTAGGGTCAGATCCACGTGATCTACATAAAGACGTAAAATGATAAATAAATAAATTAAGACCTTCTACCCTCTGCTTACTTTCGTTATTCAAAAAGACGTCTCATATTCTCGTACATCTCAAGGATTTTTCCGAACCGAACAAATACCTGAATATGCCGATCATGTAGTCAGAATAAGCACAACAATCCTAGTTCCATAGTAATCCAGGGGATCGAGCTTTACAGATAAAGAAACCGCAAATATGTTTGGCTAATATTCAGTAGGTTGAATTCCGATCCGAACCGTCTACAGAACAACTCAACTCGGGCTCTAGATTCCAGAATAAGAGTCGGCAGACTAAAAGAGCAATATAAGGCATGAACTATATTGAAAAGTCTAATTTTGGCTGCCTGATGTACCAAATCTCGCGATATCTTACTTTCTCTTGTTCATCTGAAATGGTAATATTCGAGCTACGAGAAGATAGAGAGAAGAAAATAGAAATGCAACCATACAATGTCACATTGCTGAAATGTAGTCATAAAAAAGAAAGGGAGATAGAGCATGGTTCCAGAAATATGCAAAACCATTGCAAACGCCACGAACTGTCGGGCTGTGCAACACATAAATAAATAGAACAACACATCTAACACATCTACATAGATAGATAGAGATAGACACTTATGTAAAGCCACCGCAAGAAGCTGCAATAAGTGTCCGGGAAAGTGGGAGGGGTAGATAGCAAATGGCCAGGCAAGCTATACCAGGTCTATTTTTATCAGGAGTTCATGTGGAGAGGGATGCCAAGATATTGATTGTGGCTTGTGAACTAAGTTTATTCATTGAATTGTCAGCAGATATAAAGAATAAGGCAGAATAATGCGAAAGAGCGAAGGGAAGGTAAAAATAAAACTTGTGTATGAGGAAAAGTGAAGTTAATGCGATGATCATAGATTACCCTATCATTGCTACCAACATCGTGACTGGACAACTACAGACTTGCTTTGAAGTGTCATTCTAAAGCTTTCCTCATACTATAACAATAAAAGCTTCTTCGATCACACGTTAATGATCAACTTCCGTAGAAGCCGGATCCCTCGGCTGACAATACAACATAAACACAGATTCCGCCTGATCAACAAAGACAGATAACAAAGAAGGCATTGCAAGATCCTATCCAAGAGCCCAACAGATGAGCCCCTAGGCAACAGCATAAAGCCAAGCAAGCAAGCTGCTGCAATGCCAGCGTGCACAAGGCGAAGCGAAAGAGACACCAAGATTTTGTGATGCCTAGTCAACTCTTCAACCGGTCCTTGATTCTATCTACCTACTATCTACTCAGATATAAAAAACTCCCCGTCTTCATCTTATACACATATATATCGATGTGTATGAAAAGACTGATAAACGAGTTCGTCAGCCTCCTGCCAAGAAAAAAAGTACTGGCAAAGAACCGCGCTTCTGAAGTTGTCGCCGGGCCACTATAGAAAGAGAATTCCATAGAAATTCGAATGCCTAGTCGTAAGCCGGGCAAACTCTGGAACAAAACCGGGCGAAAAAAAAGCAGCCGGGTGGCGTTATAGATGCAAAGGCCTATCTAGGAGTTCCTTTAGAGGTTGATATCACGGGATATAATGTAATTATGGCTGACACTCATCGAGGCGCTCGGATATTAACTTGGTAGAACGACGAGAAATCAGGGCATAGAAGAGTAAATAGCCTCGCAAAATCAAGAAATGCTGACTATTCTGAGAGTTGCTTTGTGGTGATGAAACACAAGGACAAGGGGTGCTGTGCCATTTTTTTTGTGTTCTGAGAGCCGTCCAGGCATCTGCTTCAGATTGAGGAGACAATCTACCCTAGTAGCAGGAATAAGTAGAATATAGAGTTGTAGTACCAAAGCATGGGTCCATAGCAACGCAGATAAGTCATAGTGCTACTTTACTTGGTACACTCCAAAATATAAGGCGTACCGAACGGTTCTTGTTCCTGTAAGAGACCTTGGCTACCCTATGACTAAAACACGAATATACGAGGAACCCTTGACGTGAGCCGTCATAAGCCAGGCGAGAGGTAGTATATAAGACTCGAGCCACGGCCGCTTCTATTAGATTGTCTTGTCTCTTCTGTATCATCCATCGCTGATCTCGACACAGTCATCTCTACTTCTAACTTCACTCTCTTCAACTACTCACCTCTATCTTTTCTTCTTGAACCTCCAATCTCTCTTCATCATGCACTTCTCCTCGTCTTCCGCCCTCCTGGCCTTTGCCGTCTCAGCTTCGGCCATTGCTGCCCGGCACCCCATGGTGACTCCGGCGCCTGTGCTTCGCCGTGACGTCTTCGATGCTCTCCAAAGCGCCATCGACGGTGCTGAGTCCATCTACGACACTGCCGAGAACATCATCTCCGACGTGTCGACTGCCCTCAACAGCCTCACTTCGTCTGTCTATTCCGACGCCCAGCAGGCGTCTACCTGTATCTCGCTGGCGTCCCACATCGTCGACTCTGACCCCCCGGAGGCTAGCGATGCCCTCGAGAGCGCTCTGGCTTCGGTTGCTGTGACTGCTACTGACAGATGCCTGGCTAATGCCGTTCCCAGCTCGCTGTCGTCTGAGTACAGCTCTTACGAGAGCGCCTACGTTACCTGGTACAGCAGCATCGAGCCTCTGGCTCTGTCCTACCAGGCTAGCTGCCCTACCATCGACGGCATCACCATCGCCGCTCTGTCGCCCTGCTCGACTGTATACACTGCCACGGCTACTACTAGCACTTATAGCTCGCAAGGCACTGGCTCTTCGGGTAGCGGCAGCAGCGGCAACAGCTCTACTATTGCGTCTGGCGCGTCCAATGTCGTCGGCGGCGGCCTCAACATGGCTGCTGCCGTGGCTGGTCTGGCTGGTGCCATTGCTCTGCTATAAGCTTACATATACAGACAGACTCTACTCTTTTTAGATGTGCTTCTCTGGTATGACACACAAATGCTCACTATCTCACGGCAAGTACTCTGTTGAGTACTGCATGTAATTAACGACGGTCTTTCTTTTCTTGTTTGTCTTCTCTTTTCTTCTCTTCTATTTTCTCTTTTCATTGGGTTCTGGGTCAGCGACTTCTAGGGCGTTGATTTGCACCTTTTTACTTTACTATCTGCTGTAGAAATAAACCGTTATTCTCTCCTAACTCTGCTTCTGCTTCTATTGCATGTACACTATGACTGAATTTGTCTCCTGAGCCTACTAATTGCTGTAACGCTGTAACAATATGTCCGTCTCAAGATGTGTGACGGAACCTGATCTGATCACTCCAGATCTGCCCCTCTAAAAGAGGCCCCTGTCATATAAGAAAAAGAAACCCCAGTTCGGCCTTTAATGCTGCGCTGCCAGGCGGGGATTGGCTGGTTTTAGCGTGTTAATGATACCAGTACCATACGCTTATTATCTAATTATTAGCGTGTAGCTCCTGCGCAAAGATTGGACGTGTTTCAGAGTCACTTTGAGTTACTGCGAGATTTCGCCGCATCGTACTGTATATTGTGATGTGCGCTATGCTCTCCACGCCGAGAGAATAGATAATAACAAGAGGCCTCCGCACGTTTAAGGCCTTGATCTTCTTTCTTCTTTCTTAGCTTTTGCTACCTATAAGACTATAGAGTCGTCATAACAGCTACTACTACTAACATGGCTACCCCGACATTTCTCGGATCGTAGCCTTGTCCAATTCGAGCACTGGATTCAAGTCCGTCTGTCGATGACGGCGTTGGCTGTCTAGTTCCCGTCAAGACCGTTGTTTCTGGCGTTTCGTAGCCCGTAATTTCAGCTGTTGTTGAATTCCATGTCGAACTTGGAACTGAAGAGATTGACGCTGCGTTGGAAACCAAGGTCCATTCTCGTGTAGTTGCTATGGCTGTGTTGCTAGAGCCTATGCTTGAAGATAGTGATGAAGACGAGAACGTATACGTGATCAACGCACTCGTCATAGTAGAAGAAACGCTTCCATCGACCAAGAGAGGCTCTTCCAACCATCCTCGACTCGCCACCTCACGTAAAGCCCTGACAATCGTCGTTGCAATCGTTGCATACCCGCGCTGTGACGGCCAGATGCCATCTCCCGACACATCACCGAATGCTGTACTTAGATTACTATAGACATCAGCGAGAACCAGTTTACGAGATAGCGCCTGTTGTTCCTGCACTAGTGCCGCCAACTCTTTGTTTGCCAGCAAGATACGGTCATTGACCTCCGAGTCCAAAGCTGGTGGGAGCGAAAGCAGTATCGTCGTTGTGCGTGGAGTCCGCCATGTAGCCTTGACTAAGTCGCGCATGTTGTCCTTGAACTCAACCAAGTTCTCCGCCGCATCGCCCAATACGACGTCTTCAGTACCAGTAGCAATGATGACAAGGTTGGGCTTTGCCGAGGCTTCCAAGAAGGTTTGATTGAAGACGGCGTCGAGGCTACTGTTGGGCATCGCTTGGACAATGTTGTTAGCCATGGATCCGGCGCCGGCAACTGTACCGATATAGGTCATGTTGGTATTGCCCTCAACGGAGAGAAGCGAGCGGAGAGTAGAGCGGAAGCCGGTTCCGACTTGGGGACTCGTTTGGCCCCAGCCAAGACCACCACCGATAACCATTACGCGTAGAGGTACATTGCCACCGATGGACACTGTTTCAGGAGCTAAGCCGCCGGCTGATCCGTTAACTATATAATCTGAGCTTGTATTCATAGATCTAGGTCTATTACTTCGGGTGTCATTGAACTTACTTGGCAAGACAAAAAGAGCTAAACTGTGAAGTAGGCGTTTGATCAACATATTGACTATTCGTGATAGTACCAACAACTATAGTAGGAGGATATGAGACTTCAATAAGAGTTCTATGGTCTTGAATTTGCCGATGTATGAAAGCAACATAGTGATGATGACTTTATTGATTAGTACCAAGATCCAAGGCTCAATGACTGACTGACTGGCTGACTAACTAAAAGCCAAAGCGTAACTGATATCACGATGAGATGAAGTCAAATTTCAGATGAGATTGTATTGAAATCAAACTTCAAAGGCCTCTCAGACTTAGTAGACAAAAATATGCAGTATCTAATGTTTCTGAAGACTTCATGTCGTGTGACCGTCTATGTTACTATAGTTTCTGTGGTACATGATATCTGTTCAAGAATTAGATTTAATCAACAGGACTCTCTTCAAAGCCACTTGATGTGTGGCCAATTATCTCGATGTAGTGTAGGCTATTGTAAGTCGCTATAGATGTTGAATCCAGTGTTCAGTGGACTAACTCAAAATACCACTAGCAAGCTCATGAAAGAAGTTTATAGAACCAACTGTTGTAGCCTAATATCTAGTTTCTTCATACAACAACTCAATTAGGGTTAATAAAAGGTATGTACCGGTTTGGCGTGTAAGTCGGCTATCCAGAAAAGGCAGGATCACTACCAAAATAAGCGACAGAAACCACCTTCCCCAACTATGTGTCCCCACTTATGCCCATCGTCCTAACCGCTAATGCCGCTTTATTTTTCCTGCTTTAGCGGGGCAAGGCTGAACAGATAGCCGAAGCCCAAAACAACATAGCCAACCCACTATCACAGCCTTGCTTGCTTGCTTGCTTGACTGTTCAAGTCACCGGAATCCTCATCTGTTCCGACCGGCTTCCATCCACCAGACCCGATCGTGAACTTGTCGAAAAACGTTTCGCATCATGGCAGCCTACGAAATCACAACTAATAGCACCAGTGGCCGCGGCATCAAGGCCAAGTCCGCCTTTGCGCCGGGCGACCACATCGCCAAGTTCACTGCGCCACTTCTCGCTATGCCTGCTAGCACGGTTCTCGGCTCACAATGTTCGCACTGCCTGCGCTCCGATAAGCCGATCCGCCTATGCACGGGCTGCCGCGCTCTGGGCTATTGCAGCGTCGACTGTCAGCGGGCTGGTTGGAAGCTGTCTATGCATAAGAAAGAGTGTCCTGTCATGAAGACGGCGCTAGAACGCAGTAGTGGCCAACCTCTGCCAACCCCTACACGTGCGCTGTTGGCTATCATGTTAGGCGGCAAGGCGGCGGTGGAGAAAATCAAGAACCTCGAGGGAAACCTGGCTGGTTTCAAAGCAGAGGTTAAGGCATGGGAAGATATCAGGCTTCAGGCGTACACAGCACTGGCGTACACTAAGATCGCTGCGCCAGATAAGACGGAATACTACGCTGAGATCATGTGCAAGGTAGGCAAATCCCGGGCTTGGTCATCCACGTGGTCAACAGACATGCTAACCTTATATCGTATGGCTGCACAGATTCTAACCAATGCCTTTAATGTCTATGATCCTGATCTGGGCCATTCCTCTATATTCCTAGAGCCTAGTCTAGCCATGGCCAACCACTCATGCATACCAAATGCAGTTGTGCAGATAGAGGGTCGAGAAGCCGTTCTTATCGCGGAACTACCGATCAGTGCTGGCGAAGAGATCTTGATCTCATATATTGGTATGTATCTCCGGTTCACTGAAAAACAGTACAAATGTAGAACATCCAGAACTAACTAGTCTTTTACTAGACCCCTCCTATCCTCTTATCCGTCGCCGTGAAGATTTACGTCAATATCACTTCACCTGTGCTTGCAAACGCTGTACCGAAGACCTTGATTTGTACACTGTGTGCAAGCAAAGCCCTTCTCTTGAGCTCAATGCATTCAGTCTTGCACGCCCAGCTGCTCTTGCTAATCCCAACGTTGATTTTGCGACTCAGTCTGCTCTCAAGAGCATACAAGCTCCCATTCAACTACAGTACCAAACCCTAGAGCTACCGTCAGAAGGCATGACCAAGGTCCATCTCGCCCGTGAATTTGCTCTCATCAAGCCTCTCGTCACTGCAAATCTCTGGGCTGCTGCTCCTGTACCATGGTTTCTCAACGACTGTCTCGGTTTCTGGTGTGACACGACTAACGGCCACCAAGACTTCGTCGCCGCCCTGGCTGTCACCTGTTTAAGCGCATCTAGAGTTGCTCCTGTTTCTAGTCCTCTCCCCTGGTCTGCGTACCGTCTCAAGGGCGTGCTTGCCATGTGCCGTGCTCTGCCCAACGCTATCGCCAGTCCCGAAGCTTTCCGTGACCGCGTCAAGGAGCTATGTGCGCGCGTCAAGCTAGATTCAAAGGCACAAAAGAGTCTAGAAAGTGTGGATGCTGTGGCCATGTGTCGTATGATGCTAACCATGATCGATGCGTACAAAACGAAGGCTCATGTGGATGGCTGGAGCATCACGGAGGAGGCGGGCGAGATGTTGACGCAGATCCGCGCGTTGCCCGAGATGGGTGATGCCGAGTATGGCGCGACGCTAGAGCTGTGGGAGAAGAATGAGGATCGGTCTGGTCCGTGGCTGGAGTTCTGGAACAACATGGTTGTCGATGTTGTTGATGCTCTGGCAGAGTTGGCGGCGATGCTGATCGAGCTGGAGTTTGGCCAGGTCAGCAGTACTTTGGCCATCACCGAGAAATAAATCGTATAGAACATATGAGGAAACATAAAAAATGAATATAGAACGTATAGATCACTAGCATCAAAGCTTTGAGCAATGGCTTCGCGCCATCTTGAGTGTATTATTCAACCTACTATTTGTGTGCCTGCGCTTAGTCGCTTAAATAACTTATTAATTAAGCGCGGGCAGTTGCATGACTAATCAAGATCAAGCTCCCCGTTTTAGGAGTAGACCCGCTAAAAAGTTCAGAGACTTCCTTCCAAATTCATCTCGAAGCTCTCGATTTCATCGATACATCAGCAAACAAAGACTATCAATTAGGCTCTCTTTGTGAAGCGATCTCGTCTAATTAATTGAATCGTCGCTTGACCTGATTGATGGTAGGAAAACACTGCCAGAAAGCCGTCACGCAGTCTCTACCCAAAGCCATATCATCTTGCCTTCTTTACTTTCGCTCCCTTTCACTGCCGTTCACCATGGGCAAAAAATCCAAGAAGCAAGCCAACGCCGACATGTCGCTCGCACTTCAAAAGGCAACCATCGACGCCGATAGAGCCGCGGCTCTACTATCTTCCGTGTCTCCTACGGACAGTGATCGGAGCAGCCTTAAGCGCTCGGCTCCTCACGACCAAGACGAAGACACCCGCGAAGAAAGCTCTGAGGCGGCTGGCGGCGACGATTGGGCCGTGGCCACGAACAAGCGCAAGAAGGTCAAGCTACCGTCTACCAAGTCATCGAACTACCCGTCTATCCAGGTCCTCAAGAACTCGCGCATACAGAGCAAAGTCACCCTCGAAGCCTGGCGCGACTTGGTACTATATATCTTTGCCGATGGTAGCGCTCCACAATGGGTGTCTGTCGGCAACCGCAGTCAGTTCCGGAAGATCGTTACCATCATGGTTCCCGGGTTAGAAGATGCCATGTTCCGTTCTAATATCGATTATCGTGTGTTCGATGAAGTCCTTACTGGCGAGAGAGAGACTCTTTCTTCCGGCGCTAAGATCGCTAGCCCCGACGACTACTTGCCTCAGCCATTAGACAAGACAAAACTGCCATCAGCTGTGGCACCGCTAGCCAGTATCTTCGACCAGCTATGGCCAGTACGCGCGCCGGGAGACGATCGCTACAGCAAGCTACATTCACCAATGGGCACATTCTTGTCTGTACCCAAATCCAAGAGCAGCGGCAAGGAGCCTGTGGCCAAGAACGGTAAGAAGGAGCAATGGCAGAACGAACGCACGCGAATCACAGAGTTTCTAGCAGCCGAGGACGAGCTATCAGAAAACGGATATGTAGTGCATCCGGCATTGATCTCGGATCCCGTCGAACGGGCAGCGTTCAAGCTGCAAGAGGGCTGGGTCATGACATCTATCAAAGATATTGCCGAAGGCAATGTCCCAGATGCCGATATTGAAGAAGGCAGTGTGACAGCCGGTCGGAACATCCTCGCCATCGACTGTGAGATGGTCATGACTAGCCCAACAGAAATGGCTCTGGCACGCATCAGTATCGTCAACTGGGCCGGCGACATCGTTCTAGACGAGCTCGTCAAGCCATCCAAGCCAATCACCGACTACGTGACACAATATTCCGGCATGACGCCCGAAAAGCTTGACCCCATCACCACAACACTCTCTGATATCCAAGCCCGTCTCCTTGAACTATTAACCCCACACACTATCCTTCTCGGTCACTCATTGGACAGCGACTTGAGGGCTCTACAGCTATGCCATCCTTACATCGTCGACACTGCTTTGATATTCCCTCACCCACGCGGTCCACCACTCAAGCAATCTCTACGCTACGTCACGCAAAAGTTCCTCCACAGAGAGATCCAAAAAGGCGGTGTTGCAGGCCATAACTCCATTGAAGACGCTCGAGCATGTCTCGATCTCGCACGCCTCAAGTGTGAGAAGGGCAAGGCTTGGGGCTTACCCGAAGGCGCGCAGGAGAATATATTTGCCCGACTAGCTCGCGCAGGAACCACATACAAAGCCCAAGGCGGCGCGACAGCTCTCGGCGGCATCGTAACGGGAAAGACTTCGGCTATCGTCGACTGGGGGAACCCAGCAAAGGGTCCAGGTCTTCGTGCTACCCACGCTATCTCATGCTCAAACGATGATGAGGTCGTCGCAGGCATAAAGCGCGCAGTAGCAGGCGACGCGGACGGCGCTAAAATACCCGGCGGTGGTGTAGATTTCGTATGGGCTCGTCTTCGTGAACTCGAAGCTTTTCGAGGCTGGTGGAATAACGCACGTGATATAGCATCCGGCGCCATCCCAACATTCGGACCACTTCCCGAGGACTCTCCGTACTCTTCACCGCTCGAAGAACAACTCTCTAAGTTGGTCCATAGATTACAGCAAATCAACGAAGCTTTACCGCCGTGTACGGCTTTTCTAGTCGTCAGTGGTAGTGGAGATCCTCGTGGGTTGGCGCGTTTGCAGGCTTTGCATACTCAGTGGAAGAAAGAATACAATACGCCAGGAGCTAATTGGAATGAACTCAGCGTCAGATGGACGGATGCAGAAGAGCAGGAAATGAGACGTCAAGTCAAGGTGGCTAGATCTGGACTGGGTTTTGTCACGGTGAAATAGGAAAAAGCTGGCGAGCTGAAAAAAAAACCTCCAATATTAGAATTCCTAAGTGATACTACGATCAGCTAAGATGTATATAAAACTCATAGTTGGTTGATCCTACTAGTAATTTCTTTACATATTAGGGTTAAATAGCCACAACAATATCTTGAAAATAAAAAAGTCAAAAAAGAAGCTCAATATCTCTCTCACTAGGTCCATAAAAGAAACTTTAAGCCATTAAATGTATGTCATCTCACACGTATGTACATCACCATAAAACCATTCCATATATCATATTCTGTCCTCTTTCTCTTTATCTTTCTCCTTCTCTAATTCTGTGCCTTGTAGTTGATGTCCGGCAAGAAGATCTCGGGATCGACTCCATTCACCACCTTCTCTGCCAGATCCCGACGGTCCATCTGTGTAAAGACACGGCGTAGCGTATCGTACAGCGTCGTACTCTGGTTCTGGGCGGCAATCCTTTTAAGTTGCTCGTCAATCGCCGGGTTACCGCTGCCGCCTTCGCCGAGAATCTCGTAAGCCTTAGTACGGCCCGACTTCTCTATCGACTTGTGCATATCGAGAGCCAGCAGGAAATGCTGTGCTGCCTCTTCTAAGCAGCCCATGTTGATGCAGCTAACACCCAGGTTGTAGCGAGCGCGCACAAAGTTGGGCTGTCGCGACAAGGCCGTCTGGTACGCAACAATGGCATCTTCAGAGCGGCCGCTGTTAGCCAGTGTGGCACCCAGGCGGTTCCATAGCAAATGGACCTGTTCCTCTTTGAGCGACGAGGAGCCAATCTCGACGCTCTGCAGCGCAGCGTTAAAGCAGTCGATGGCCTTGTCAAATTGGTCGGAGCCGTAGAAGAGCACACCAAGACCGACCTGTACATCCGGGTCCATGTGCTCGCCGTCGGGCGATAGGCGCGCAGCCTTGATGAACGAGTTAGTGATGGACTTGTGCAGCTGGTCGCGCTCGGTGTAGCCCAGCTGAGCTGGCTCGTGAAGGCTATTCGGGCTCACGATCTGCGGGTACTTGGCCGAGAGCCAGCGCTCCAGAGTACGGTAGGCAGTCGACTCGTAACCTTCGTTGATGTACGACACCGACAAGCCCATAAGTGCTGTCAGGTTGTTCGGGTCCAGCTTGAGCGCCTGTTCGTGCGCGCGGATGGCCGGCGTTTCCTTCTCATTCTGGGCCTGCGCGCTGCCCAGGTAGACCCAAGCCTGCACGTGATTAGGGTTCTGCTGTACGGCAGCCTCGAAGGCCAGCGCGGCTAGCGACAAATTTCCGCCCTCCTGCATGATCTTGACACCCTCGTCAAAGGCGTTGGACTTGCCGGCAAAGATGTTGTCCTCCTCAAACATGTACTCTTCAACTATGGGATCGCCGACAGCGTAGTGGCTCCAGTCGCCGCCAAAGTTGGCAAAGTCGCCCTCCACATCGTTCCAGTCGTCGGTGGTCGTGGTGTTGGCGTTTGCCTTAAGTTGTTCCGCAGCTGCCGCTTTCTCAGCCTGGATTCCGCGCCAGACGGCTTCAAAGTCGCCGTAGTTTGTCTCGGATTCTTGGGTCATACCTTTATCTAGCTCTTCGAGTTCGCGCTCGGCCGCCAGCTCTTCCTCGCGACTCTTGGTAGCGTCCTGGGCCTGGCCCTCGTGTAGGTCGATTTGCTTAAACATGTCTTCCCACTGCTGGTCGTCGATAGCCTTACCCTTACCCTTGGCATCAACAGCTTGCTGGTCTACGGCGGTCTGTTGCTGTTGCTGTTGCTGTTGCTGTTGCTGCATCTGCGGTCCGTTCATCATCATAGGCGACATACCCATTCCCATGCCCATGTTCATGCCCATCGGCATACCCATTTGCATGTTCATCATCGGTGACGTCATCATGAACGGTTGCGCCTGCATCATCGGCCCGGGAGCCGAGACGGCCGGCATCTGGGGCGCTTGCGATGCGTTTGCCTGGCTGAAGGCCGCGAACTCGGCCGCACTGAAGCCGCTGACTTGTTGCATGCCGGGGTTTTGTTGCATCATCGACGGTGCCATAGCCATCGGGCCGGCAGCCGGGGCACCGACAAGGTGCATGTGATGTGGGTCGAGCTGGATCATGCCGTTGGGCATAGCAAGTTGTGGTGGCATACCGGGCTGCTGGGTTAGGAAGCCATTGACCATCTGTTTGTTTACCGCGGTGTTAGTCTATGGCCGTGACTCAAGGCATGTGATCGAGGCTAGTCGCCACTGGCCTCTCCTCTACAGGCCCTCCTATTGACGAGATCGCTTGACCAGAGGCAAGAGGCATTCTTCGCCGGCCTGACACTAAAGAAAGCGATACCTACCTGGTCCTGTTGAGGCACGCCAGCGCCGGCGCTTCGGAAGCCCTGAGCCGCCGCATTAGGACCACGGCTAGCCAGGCGGTCGTTCTGCAACGACGTGTCGCCCTGAACATGCTTCTGGAACTGGCTCAGTGGGTTGGCCGAAGCCGAGCACTCTGCCATGGCGAATTATGAATATAAGTATGAAGATGGACGGGAATCAACGTCTCGGGAAGCAGACTAAGCTTGTCACTCGGCCGGCGATATTTGCTGCGAGGCAAAGCGATCAAGCAAACCAGGGGGGGATGATCGACTGCTGGCGGGAAAAGGCGAGCAAAGTTGTAACTATTTGCCGATGAAACAGCCCGTGGTCATCGATTTCGGTCCTTAAGTTCTATACGGGATCAAATCAGTAAATTCGGGAGTGGGATTAAGGTCTGGAGAACGGCTTCTGTACGGATAAAGCAGGCTGGTAAAAAGGAAAAGAAAAGGGTGGTAGTATATATTGATAGGATAGTACCAAAAAAAAGTCAACAAAAATATGGCAACCACAACAAAAAATGATAATCTGATAACCAACAACGATGTTAGTGATCAGATACAGGAAAATAAAAATAAAAATAAAAATAAATCCGGTTCAGATGCAAAGTCGGAAATGCAGACTGGAGCTTCTGTTTAAACCCGTCCTTGTTTACAAATTCACTTTATTTTATTTTAGGCCGCAACCAACTAAAGTTTCGCTCCTATTGCTCTTTTTGGAGGAGAGACAAGAAAATGGCGTTAACTGCTGGGCCGACAACCGATGCCAGCCAGCCAGTTGTTGTCAGCTGCAGCGAGCCGAGGCTTAGATAGCAGAATCGCACTTTTATATTTCGCCACCAAAGCCGCCAGACCCGTCCATATAGTAGCACTTAGATTTCTTCTACTGAACAGTGTCTCTAATTCCCCAGATCGTGCCCTTTTCTTCATACTTAATAAAGATAAACATGCACAGTTTTTAAATATCACACATCCTCTGAATCAAGAATCGTAATCCATGAATATCTATACAATAGCAAAGAGTATCTTTTTGACAAAACAACAAAGAGAATTTGATAATATACACTAGGTTAGCCATTACCTGGCCAATCTCAGAAATAGAGAGATGGGAGACCGTTCCTCGGTTTTCTTTCTGTTTTTTAATTTTGTTCCTTGAAACCCTCCCATAAGTCATACTCTTACAACCAAAGCTCTCTCCAAAAGTCACCGGAGCGCTCATGTTTCTTTAATTTTTTCCTCCTCAGCAGCCTCACCCATCTCCTCTCTCAACGACTCCACGTTGTCGCTGCCGAACGACTTCTTAGAGCCCTGAGAAGCGTAGTTGATAATGACGGGTCTGCCACCCAGCTCGAGGCCCTTCAGGGTCTCAATAGCCTTAGAGGCCTCCTCATGGCTGCCGAACTGAACGTGAGCGTAGCCGCGGAGCATACCGCTGCTCTCGTGAGTGGGAACACGCACATCGAGGGTCTGACCGCAAGTTTGAAGAGCAGCCTGTAGGTCTTCGTCCTTCAGGTCGTAGGGCAGGTTACCAAGATAGATGGTGTCGGAGGCCTCGTTTTGGCGCTCGAAAGAAACCTTACGGGGCTGGTACTCCGCATCGGGCTCACGCACGAAGATACGACGCTTCTGGAAGTAGGTGTTGTTCAGAGCCTCAATGGCCTTACCGACCGATGAAACATCAACGTAGTGGATGTAGGCAAGGCTAGAGCGTGAAAAGGAATCGCAACAGGTTAGCAATTGTAAAGACATCTTTGGAAAAGAAGTAGAAAGGAAAACTCACCCCTGCTTGGGGAACTTAATACGCTCAATCTCACCGTAGTAACCGAAGACACGGAAGAGATCCTCCCAGCGAGTGTTATAGGGAGCGGAGAAGATCATGACAACTCTCTTCTGCTCACGGGCGTCCTCAATCGAAGTAGCCGTCTTGGAAACGAAGTTGTTCAGGGGATCGACGGGGGGCAGGTCCTGGTTCTGTCTGAAGCCGCCACCGCCACCACCACCTCTGCGGTTGCCAAAGTTGTTCTGGCGGTCATTGTCACGGCCACGGTTGAAGTAATCATCACCAGCAAGTAGAGCCGAAGACGAGAACATACGCGGCACAACGACCACAGAAGCCTTGCTAGCAGCCCAGGCGGTAGAAACCGCGGGGCGAGCACGCTGGGCAAAAAGGCGAAGGGAGAACCTATACAGAAAAAGGAAAGGCCATTGGTTAGCGGTGTTTTTTTTCTCTTTTCATTTCATTCTTACATTTCGAAAGACGAGATAATCAATATCAACTCATGAAATGGAAGAAAGTGATAGTATTCGAAAATTTTACTTACATTGTATGGACTTTTCCGTTGGTGTGGGAAAAGAAAGCCTACAAGGATTGAGAAGAAAATTATTTCAAGACGATATTTTTCAAACAGACCTAGTGAAAATAAAATCTTCGGCAGGATGGCCTATCAGGTGATAAGGGAAGCTCGGTAGATTAACCCCAGATTAACCTCTAGCGTCTCTTTTTGTAACCCTAATGTCTCACTATTTCAGGCGGGGGTTGTTGATTCCATTTTTTCAACGTTATAGTGGAGTCTATAATGTTTTGTGATGGATTTATTTATTTATCGCTTTATGTGGATCACGTGGAT